>JAPYZI010000370.1:0-56471 GCA_030523105.1 Ophioninae sp. A BG-2022a | reverse complement strand
GAGCCATTTTAACCGACAAGACCATCGCTGCGAATAGACCGGATATCACGCTGATCGACAAACGCATGAGGACAGCTAGTTTGATTGATATTGCAGTACAAAACACGAACAACGTGGAGGCGAGGATCCGCGAAAAGATTGCGAAATATGCGGAACTTGCCATGGAGATAAAGCGCCTGTGGAGGATGGACACCGTCAGGATAGTCCCAATCGTCCTATCGTCGATGGGAGTGATACCGAAACAACTTAGCGGGGCCCTGCACACCATTGGGCTCCCGGAGCAGACGTATGAAGGAATGCAGAAGGCGGTTATCTTTGAGACATGCCACCTTGTGAGAAAGTTTCTGGGCACCGACGAAGCGGGGAATTTCGTGGACACCAACAATAACGTCGGGGATGAAAGCGATGCAACTGATTAAGACCTCACCAAGATCTATCTGTAACCACTTTATGAGAGTATTCTACTTGACAGCTGTCCGTAGATTATTCATAGGAACCGGCTAAATGCCGAGAATTGTGAAAGCAGTGTGAACATAATAATAATAATAATAATAAGCGATAGAGAGAGAGAGAGAGAGAGAGAGAGAGAAAACGGAAAGGTGAAAGTATTTTCCCCGCTTTTCAAAATTCGCTACTTAAAAAGTCGTTACCATCCCTCTATCCAAGCTCTCTTTCGCTTCCACGCATCAGTTGGACGATCCCAGGGTACAATAAAATATCCCTATGGTTGACTGTGCCTCGGTGCACTCGGTTCAAACTTTTCAGATTTCTTTCTCCTTCTCTTCCATTTTTCTCCCTCCCTCTTTCCATTTTCTCTCTTTGTCCCTCTTTCCCCCTCCTCTCTTTATTTCTCGCTTTCTGTCTCTCACTTTTTATTTTTTTTTCTCTCTTTCCCCCACCATTCTTTCTCTTTCTCTTCGTTTCTCTATTTCTCTATCTATCTCTCTCTCTCTCTTTTTCGCTCCGTCTCCCTCTTCCTTTTTTCCTTCTTTCTCCCTCTCCCCCTTCCACTTTGACTCCATCTCTCTTCGAAAATCCACGTAAAACGACATTAAAGGATAACTGGTACAGAGTTCAATATCGCTTTCCAAATCTTCTCAAGAATCCAGTGAAATCGCACCCGAACGATTCTCCCGAGTGATTTCAGAACTACTCGAGACCGATACGATATATCCTGCTGTTCATGAAACCGGCAAGAGCGAATTAAATACCATCGAACGTACGAAGTTGCAACATTCGACGATCTCGATTCACTTTGCAAAACTTTTGGCAAATCGTTGTAATAACCCAAAAGAAAAGGGAAAAAGTCATACTCGAAGCCATTGAATTGCATCCTCAATTGCCCATCGGGAATTCAATATTAAACCGATAATTTCGTCGATGGGAACGATGTAACGAAACCTGACTTAAATTTTCCATCAATCAAATAAAAACTTGGTAATTTCATCTCTCAATAATAATAATAATAATAACGAAACATTGAAATAATACAAAATGATAATATAATATTTCATTATTTTAATAATAATTAAATAATTGTATAATCAGTAATAAATAAATAATTTAATAAATAATACATTTCATACATACGAAGCTTCTTCATAAAAAATAAGGTGACTTTTCAAAAATTGGCGAGCTACGTAAATTCGATTTTCGTTTTTGTTTGAATCTGTTATATGTTTTTGTTATTTTAACTTATTGTATTTTATTAAGTTTATTATATATAAGGGGGACGACTTCGAATTTGACGAAATATATATATTCGTTAATATCTATTTCGTTCCCTCAAATATTCAATAATATATAATAATATTTGTAAAAATAAATATTTTTCGTGAAAAACAAAAAAGCGCTTAATTTATTTAACAAACTTCGTGTACGCGTACTTTAATACCCTTTTAATGCTTTTTATATACAGGGTGGGAAAAATGAATTAAAAAAAAGGAGCGACGAATTTCTAGGACCGCAAGACCTTTCGTTCCTTTTCGTAAAGGAGAGAAAGGACGCGGGGATAGAGTATATCTTTCGGACGCGACGGGAATATGAGTCGGTGGCTTACCAAAAGCCCAAGCTACCAGGATGGACCAGACTCCCACTGTTTCACGGATTTAACCCGAAAACTTTCTTTACGTGACCCTTCTTGACATTATTGTCCGTGCATGTACGTACGAGTTCAACGTCACGACGTCAAAAACTCCACGACCGAAAATTTAGGGTCACACGTATACACGTGGCCACGTGGAACTCCGAGGAATCTTTAATTCCGGCCGGAAAGGAAATATGCTCGGTGCGTGATCGAGACGATTTGGTGGGAAATGAAGAAAGGAAAAACGTTGGAAAAGAAAAAAAAATGAGGGGGTGGGGTGGTGATGGCGCAAAACAAAATTAATAAAGTTAATAAAATTAATAAAATTATGGCCAACGGAAATATCCATAAATAGAATCGTGCCATGCAGCAACAAAAATGTATTTATTTAATATTTTTTATCATTTTAGTACTATGTATTAAATTATGAATAAATAATATTGTTAATAAACAAGAGCGTTTATTTATCAATACCTTTCTACTTAATATGCTTATTGATAAGCAAACTATGTATTAATCAAAATATATATTTGTATATATTTAATTAATAGAAATAATTAATTAAAATTGTTTATTGTTATCAATTACAAAGAATTACTGTTTGCTGAAATAATTCATGTTTAAATTTTATATTATCAACTTATGAAATAAAAAATATATGAGTATAAAAAATAATATTCAACCATTGATATTTAAATTTAATATTCAAAGAAAATTGATATTTTTATTTCGTTGAATTACTTTTGATTTTTAATTTGTCACAGTGGTCGAACCCCTTAAGTCGCCGGACAACTAGCATCGCCCGGAGAATTAATTTTTGCCTCGCTCAACATTGTTGGAATATGAAATTCGAGTGTCCCTTGTCACCAGGGAGGGTCCGAACAAAATATGGGAGCTTTTGAAACCGGAGATGTTCAGCAAGGTACGATTGCATCGGGTTACGCAAAAGCTACTCGATACCGTTTCAACGAACTCCCTCGATACGTAGGTATCGTGTAGCAAAATTCACTTCCCTTAATTTCATACTCAAAGTAAAAATAATCAACGAATAAAATAATAAATAAATTAAAATTGAAAATAATACAAAATAAAATAAAATCATAAATTAATTAAAAATGGTAGTATTTAATTAAATATAATAGTAGTGAAATATGTTCTTTTTTTAAATATTTATTTGCAAGCCAAAAAAACGTAGGAAATTGTTCAATTTGAACTAGCACATTTTTTAAAGCGAACAATTCTTGAGAAAATGAAAATAATAATGTTTGTAGCTATCCTGAAAGTTGTTCTTTTTTTAAATATTTATCCAGAAGGAAAAAATGATTTCATTTAATTCATATATAATTTTTAGTGAATTAATTTTCAGGTCACAAATTGTTGAATTCCATGAATTTGTTATCTTCTAAACAGTTAATACCAGATCACGAACAGAGTAAAATTATTCAATTATATTAATGTATTTATTCAAGATTTATTTTCAGCCCAAAAACAAGTGGAAATTTGTAAACAATGTTATAAATGAAATTGCAAGGAATTTAATTTATCAAAAGAACTAGCTAAGTCACGGTGCCTTCTGGAATACACCCTTTCAAGCCATGGTCCATAAAAATCCGCTTGGGCGAAAAAAACTGATTTTTTTTAAACATTAATAGCTTCTCTCTCTTCTTTATTTCTTTCTCTCTCGGAGGGATTCCAAAGGAGCTTCAGATGAATTTCCTCGTTTACGAGCAACGAGCACTTCCGGTTTGACTGCAGATGTAAAAGGACGTACGTATGTGCCACAGGAAGAGAGAGAGAGAACGACAGGGAGGAGGAGGGGGGGTTGAATGAGAGAAAAAGAGAAAGTGCATTCAATGTTGGTTGCAGCTCTATCTAAAGCACTCTCATTTCCTTCGTTTGTAAACGAGGCAACACACGCTCACCACAGCCACTTAATTACTTCGTTGTGGTTAATTACTCTTTTTCATTCTCCCTCTCTTGGTCCATGGGATTCTCATGGGGGGCCTCTTGTACGACCGACTCTCATTCGTCGACTCGTTTTGTTTTATCATTCGCTTGTCTCGAGCATTGTTGGTTGCTTAGTGACCATGAGGGTGGTAAAATAGCGAAGATTTTGAGGAGCTATTATTTTTGGATTCCACGAGGGGGGGGGGGGGGACATTCTTGCGAAGGAAAATCATAATAATTGTCATTCTACGTGTCCCTGTCTTGAAATGAGTAATTATTATGCATCCTCTTGTTTTATTCGCTGATAAGAATAAAGGAAAAAATATCTTTACAACCTTATTTTTTTTAAAAGAATAAAAATAAAAACTTATTTAAAGAGGAAAATAAAACATTTTAATAAAAAAGTTCGAAATTTTGAATAAATGTAACATTTTTAATAAATTTAAAATTTTGAAAAAATTTGAAGAAACGTTGAAAAAAAAACATTTTTGAAAATGTGAAAGAATTTCAAAAGCTAAAATAAATTCGGCCATTGTTTCTATTATTCGAACCCATTTTCAACAATTGCCCACTCATGAGAAAATACGCATGAAGGTTTTTATTATTATCATTATCGATTATATAGCTTCGAATTGACATAAACCAGCTGTGGGTAGTTTCAAAGGTTAATGGACGCGAGTGTGGGGTGTGATTAACGACGCGATAGCTGCTTTATTGGATTTTGCACCATCGATAAGCCCTCCCCCTCCCATCGTCGAACTGTTAACACTCGTATGTAGCAAATATTAATTAGTCCTTTGTTCAATTAACAGGATGCGGTGATTGTCGCGTTATTTTGCAGAATTTGCATAAGGTGTTTCTTTTTATTTATTTATTTACGATGATTACTGTTTATATGTTTATTTGTGATAATCACTCGTTTTTATTTATTTATTTCTAATGGAATAAAAATTCTTTTCCTGATAGATGTTTTTTAAATAGACTTTTTTCATTTTTATCATTATTATTATTTTTTCATTTTATATTATTATTTTCGAATTATTTTTATTGTCCTAGCCCAACCTATTTGTGTCGATAAATGTTTTTGAGGAAGTCTATTTTTATTATTATTATTTGTACATTTTTTTTATTTTTCTCGCAGTAACAATAAAAAAAAATATATTTAGTTGCAAATAATTACAAAGTTCAAAAAGAAATAATCAAAAATATAACGTAAATAAAAAACATTCATGAAGTTATTTATTGTGCGATCTATATTTATTATTCAAAAAATAACCATGCCCTTTACGTCCCTTAATTACGAAGAATCTCATACAAAATTATTAAATAAATGCATTTTTATCGGGTCGGGGTTACTCACGAGTATTCCATCGACGTATGGACGTACGAATGCAAATTCGAAGTGAAAACGTCACTGAGTGTCAGACACATTATCACGTCAAATGCACGTACACGCATGTTCGTTACTGGAGACGTTTTACATCGCGACAATCACGATTTCCTATTTATTCATCCATACAGGTATACAGGGTGACCAAATAATTGACGCCCAAAAGAAAAATCACCCCAGTCATATTTTGATTTTTTTTTACGTTTTGAAGAAAATTTTTGTTTTTTTGTACGCAGATTTTGCTTGCACTTTTTTAATATGTCTATAATTATAGAGAATTAGACTAAGAGTAATAAAGTAATTAATAAATTACCAATTGAATGACAACCTGACTAATTTTTATTTTCATCAAAATTGTTGAAAATTCGAGACGATCGATTAGTGAAATTTAAATAATACTTTTGATTCTTGAGTCTCAATGATTTTTTATTAATTCTAAAAAGTTCGATAAGTAAATGCTCAGAAAGATAAGAAAAAATGCTGAAAAATTTGTAGAAAAAGATTAAGGGGGCACGTTTGACGTTTGAAATTTCGAAAAGATGATTATATTTTAATCATCTTTTCGAAATTTTTGTTTCGGATTAACCTTAACAAAAATTCAATACGCCTCAATCTTCGTATTAGTAAATAAAATAAATGTTGTCAATTTTTAAAAATAATATCTGACTAATAATTTATCACATCATTTAAAAAATGCATGGATTTTTTTCTACTCGGATGGGCCCCCTTAAAAACCTGTTTTCCCTGAAAAAAAAACATTTTAATGTTCCTAGAAAACTAGAAAGGGCATTTGGGTCGTTTTTTTTTATTTCGATTTCCGGGACACCCAGTACGTAGGAAAATGGGTACAGGCAAGGCTCGTGTACCGTAACGGTACAGCCTCAGCCCGGTATATCGGGGTTGGTATTGGCGTGCAGAAACGGCGGATTACGAGTAGCAAAGGGCGTCAGGGTGAAACTGGCATTTGGCACCTTGCCAAATATCGTCTAAATGTTTCCCATACTGCTGTTCCCTCATTCGACCTGTCGTTAGCATTGCAACTCAAAATCGTAAATACAACTTACACGCCGCGAACAACGATGTTTCGTGGCCAATCGGGGCAATCCCGAATTGTCGACGTCACGGAAAAGAAAAAAAAGAAAGAATGAAGATATCATTTAAATTTAATTATTTAATCTTAATTAATTTGTATTAATCATAATTAAATTTTTTAATCAATCTGCATTTATTGAAATAAATGATAATTAAATCGAGGGATGACAACATATTCCACGTCACGAAAAAAAAAAAATAAAAAATTATTAATATGTGATAAGGTTATTAAATTTAATTTGAGTTCCGAATGAGTTTTTTTTTTTTTAATGAAGGTACTTCGATTTAATTCCCAATGAATAAAAACAGTACTATTTAAATGAAAATATTGACGATATTACTTTTGACAAGTTGAAAAAGGCATGGTTCACAAAAAGTAATATTAATTCCAAAAATCGTATTTTTTTTATCCATTATTAGGTCTTTTGAATTCATTATCAAAATGAATTGGAAGTTTGAGGAAAAGTTCTGGATCATCCTTGAAATAGCTGGATGTATGAGTTACCGATATTACATACGTGTTATGAGTTTAAAATGTACTTTCCACGTGTATGCATACATATATATATATATACATGTGTTTAATAACGGTAATGCATTAGAATGCGTCGTGGGGATTGTCACAAGGTTATAACTGAGTTAGTTATGCAGGTCTCCAGAGGGCATTTTGGAGCTGGTAAATCCACGGTTGAAATTACCAGTCCGGCAAGTGGCTTAATTGAACCGAACGAGAAGTAATTGCCATGGAAAATGTACGTACGCACTATAGTGTCTAACTAGACGCGCGAATATCTACGGAATTGCGTCCATCGACTGTTAAACGTCAGTGGGGCCAATATTGGATGATTTGGTGGGCGAAGGGGTGTTGAGGAAGGGCGTAGGGATTTTCATCACCCAGCATGAAAGTGCAGTTGCAGTCTTCAATGAGGATTGTTATCGGACGTTCGTAAACACATTTGCACATATCTACCGGAGGATTCACAATTACCAAGATTTCGAAGCATATATACCGGAGAATATACAATTACCAGTATTTCGTTCAGCCATCGCGTAGACCGCGTCGTTACGAACAAAACCCATTTTTCGAAATTTTCCTGCGACAAAAATTGGCCGAGATATTCCACGCTGAGCCTCGTGCTGAGGAAATAACGGCAAAGTCGAATTATTTATATATTATTTTGAGCGTTAGTCGAATTATTTATCAAATTTTTGATCGTTCGGACTATTCAATGTTCGATGGTACAAAAATCCGTCCGCCAGCTAAAACCTTTTCGATTATTCGCTCAGCGCGAAGCTCAGCGTGGAATATCTCGGCCAATTTTTGTCGCACGATGATTTAAAAAAGAGTGTTTTGTTCGTTATAAAATTATTTACGTAGTTTGCCAGGATATTCTAGTAAATTTTCAAATAAATCCCTTCAATTCTGTTATTTATAAAACCTGGGGTTCTTTTCAAGAAAATTAAATACGGTTGTATAAATTCACGTTTGTATGTTTAAAGTTTAAGCGATCCAAGCTTTCGTTTATAGTATATGAATAAACTGACATCGTAAAAAAAATATTTTTTTACTTATAAATTATTTTCTATTTTTTTCTTAACTAAATTTATTACATTAAAATTTAACAAATTCATGGATATTTTTTTATTAAGTTCAATCTTATAAAATAATAATAAATGAGTAATCTTCACTGAGAGGATTCTATTATTTCTTAATCACTTTATACATACATATGTGTATGTATTTACAGACTTGAAATCACTCTACGTACGTATTCCGTTGTACAGAGGTTTTCCTAACTTGTGAAATTTTCAACGATCAAACGGCAAGAGTATAAGAGGAAAAAGCAATAGGAAGGAAGGACTAAACTGAAACACAAGCTAGGAAGTTTTCTCTTCTTTGTTTTTTGTATTTGCTCATAGGAGGAGGTTCAAAAGAATTCTTCGTGCAATTGGAAATTTTTTGAACTTGTATAACCGAGTTTTAAGAGTATACACCCATAAGTATACAAACAATGATATCAATTTGTTACTGTTACATAATTAATTAATTTTATTAGCAAAATATTCGGATTAATAAAAAAAGAAGGGAAACTTTAATTTCGAATAAAGGGGGACGTAAAAAAGGCAAGGACTCGTACAAGTCGAATAGTAAAAAATTGAATTTATATTCATTTTTAAATAAAATCAAATATTTTAAATATTGTACTTATGTAATTTCTTAACAATAATATCACATGAATTATTTTCGTGAACAATGTTAATAATATTAAAAATATTAAGGCTGAATAAATTTCCATTCAGCATCAAAATTATTATAATTATTTTCATTATTTTTAAAGTGATTTTAATCAATAGTATTTTGTTTATGCAGGGCATTCTCTCTCTCAGAGAATTCTCTCTCTCTCTCTCTCTCGCTCTCAATTGTTAACAGTACCTACAAGTGGGCCAGAATTCTCGAAAGAGCTTTCAAGAAAATTGCTAACATCATTCCTTCAAGGCTTCAATAAGTATCCCGTGACAGAACGGTAACTTTGTACCAAGTTCAAACGAAATAGCATTGGAGTGCCTTCATCCGAATCTTGAGTCTCCTTACCTTGCACATACATATAATGGTCTGCAGTTGCAAAATCATTTATTAAGACGAAAAATTAAAAAAAAATTTGAAAAAAAATCGGTTTTCTCATTTGACGAAACTTAATTAAGGGGTAAGTATAAATTTGAAAAAAAAATCGATCAGTTCGTTTCCTAAGCTCCAACTCGAAAATTTCGTGTAATTTTATCCTATAATTTTCTGCTCCAGGATTTCACACTACCTCGAATTTCTCATCATTCCTCTCCCCTAATTGCAAAACAAAATTAATTGGCCCTTGAGCAATTTTCCATAATCGTGTTTCCCTCTTGAGTAGACCTATCGAAGCGTTTCTACTATCTTGAATCAATGACAGTGTCAAACCTAATTAAACCTTTTATGAATAGCTGAAGCACATCAAAGGACCTCCATTTTAGTCAATAAATCGAACACCTCTCACGATTCCTCAATGTTCGAACCGAACCCAATTTCAAACCCAAAAGAGATTTAACTTAGACTATTACAGACCGGTCACGTGTCATCATAAGGTCATAAATAAATTGGTTTAAAAATGTCAAGGTAATCAGCCATTAGTCAACTTCAGCATCAGTCATGGTACAACCCAATACCAAACCCTAAAGAGATTCGACCTAGAACATCATCTACCTGTCACTTTTCACCTGAACGTCGTTAACAAAAATTTAACAAAAAAAACACCCCAAGGTCATCAGGTTTCGCAGAACTTCCTGTACTTTCACGTTTCATGCATCAGTCACCGTGCAACCCAAACAAACCCAAACCTAAAAGAGATTCGACCAAGAACGTCACATAATTATCACTCAAAATCTGAAGGTCATTCGAACAGTAAAAAAGAAACATGTCAAGGTCATCATACTATGCTCAACTTCCGGTAAATTTACGTATCGTACATCAGGCATGATACTCGGCCTTCGTAAATGAGCCACCTTTGGTAAATGGCTCGACCGCGACTTTCCCAAGGTAAATGAGATCGCGGTGGTACGTGAACAACACTTTTGATCTCGGGCTTTTCCAAGTAGCTTCGGTACTAAGTAAACGTCACAAAGTAGCTTCGAGTGTGCCACCAGTACGTGCTCGAGTTTTGTCCTCGTTTGCCTACCTGTGTGTCCATTGATGTTACACGTAGAGAAAAGGGAATGAGGAGGAAGAGGGAGACAGGAGGTCGGCGGGAGGTTGGGACTTGGGTTGCACCTTAAGTAACTCGAGCAAGTTTTAACCCAACTGTGGACTTTAGACAGTAACCGCTTTCTACGTAATTTATAGCCCTTGTTGTAATTCGAGTTTCAATTTGGGCAACCTTTCTCAACTCAGGTTCTGTCTTCCTTGGTCTTTTGGATTTCGAGTGCGTTTGGGCTTTATGGGCTTTCTCTGTTACCCCCGTTTTACGTTTTTGTACTTCTTTGGGGAGGAGAAAATACTAACTGGACTACACTCGAGGCCCATTCAACCCTTTACTTTGGACTTGCTGGAGCTCTCGTTGTTCCTACACCTGACAGGGTTGTAATTATACGTGACTTTCCCACTCTCTTCGAATGATATATATTTAGTCCACTTTTATGCAAACGACGAAACGAACTAGGTTTTTTTTTTGAAAATTGACGATTTTTTGGGTGATGAAAAAACATCGATTCTTTTCGGGTGATTTAAAGAAATAGAGAAATAGATAATTTTTTGGTATGTAGAGATGTTGATTTTTCAGTGATAGAGAATAATCGATTAATTTTGGGTGACTAAAAATAAATTGAGAACTTTTTGTGTGACTGAAAATTTGGCAAGTTTTGGGGTATTAAAAAAAAATCGCGATTTACGTGGTGGCCAAATCCAGCAGCCCCAGAATCCTGTTATTTGAAGGAACGTGAAAGTTGAGCAAGGTTACAGGTACCGAAATCGGTCTATATAAATTTATAGGTCGCTGGAACCGGATAACGGAAACAGACGTAAAATCAATCACCGGGAGACTGGATATGGGCGGAAGATGGGGCGAAGGGGCGGGGGGATTGATCGTTTCGATTGATCTAGTCCCAAAGGAACGGCAGGGACGAAACCCGTTTAATTTGGAAAACAGTCTGTGGCGAAGGTGAAAGAGAGCGAGATACATGGCCTCGAATGGTGATGCAAAAACCAGGCGAACTGACACTCGTCCACCGTTGTCAGGAAGTAACGACGAAAAAAAAAATCCTCTCGTAAAATAAATAAATATTTGAAAATAAATAAAAATAAAGAGCAGCGGGGATGATGAATTTCGCTGGGACGTGAAACCGGAAGTTAATATACGAGTTGAAAATTGCATTGTCCATGTGATTTTTGAAAATATATTGCGAAACTTTTTCAATAAAATGTACTTTTTATTTTGGAGTTTTCTCGAATCTCGAGGAAAAAATATAATTTATTTTTTTTTAATTCGTTGGTTTTTTGACATAATTAGGGTGTACTGAAAAAAAAGATTTTCACAAGACCGAATTTACCGAGACTGATGTTAATTTGCATTCAAATACGAAACAAATTTATTGTTTAATATTATTGATTTTATTTTTCTTTTTTTTCAATTTTTGGCAAGTGGAGTTGAATTTCATTTTTGTTCTGTACGAGACAAATGAAAATTCTATTTCTTTTCAAAGGTGCATTCAAATTTCACTTATAATTAAAATTCATATAACATTTTGAATAACTTTTTGATAATGGATTGTTTTCGATGCGAAAAAAATTCCCGCGTCGTTTGATTTATTATTTCATTATAATGATCTCGTAGTTCGAAATGGACGTATATATAGAATATCTGAAAGGGCCTATTTTTCTAAATTAATATTTTTCATAATTTTCTCTATATTTTTCCTATTTGTAATTTTCGTTTATTCCCTTTCTATATTTTTCTTATTTTTTCTATTTATTTTACAAATTCTTCTTATTTTTTTAGTCTCCATATTTTTCGTCATTTTTCGAAAGGGATTTCGAAATTAATTTTTAAAAATCAATTTTATTAAATATCTGTCAACTTCTAATTAGAAGATATTAGGTCATATCTAACGTCTATGGTTTTTGTTTGTTTCTAACGACGACAATAAACGACTGGGAGTAACATTGTTGTATGGGCCATGAGCCAACGTATCTCTGAACCCTCGGCCTGGCAATGATCTCCCACGTTGTACTCGTGTATAAACCTTAACCTACGATAAAACGTGGCTTGAGTGGGAGTGCCATTTTTTTGTTGTTGTTTTTTTTTCGGTACATTCGCTCGCCACGATTGTGCCAAGTGAGTGTGGTTGAACATAAAAAGTGGACGCATCTTTGATAACTTTTACGTACCCGAGGATGCTGCTTGAATGTATTGCATATGCATAGAAATGCAGGCCTCCATTTCGGATGGCTGGGTATTACCATAATTACATTTTTTTCCCCCACGAAATTCACCTCGGACTAACAAAAGCTTGCCACGACTAAAATTTCCGTTTGCATTATTTATCGACCTTGTTTGCGTAACGGATATCAGTCATGACGAGGTTTGCAATCCCAACGATTTAAAAATTTAAGCAATTCAATTAAAAAAATTAATTAACAAAACAAATCGTTCGATATTTGAACCAACACGAATTGAAGAGGAAGCTATCATTTTTTGTATTGGTATTAACAGTAATGACGACATTTTTACTAGGAAAGACGAAAAAGAAATTCTGGTATTTGTTTTTGTTTTAATTGTTTATGTAAAATGATTTTTAATTATTTATACAGAGTATTTGTACATTGACTAAATATCTAGACTTGATGGTTAATGTTGTATGAAAATGTTAACATTTACCATCTGAAGTACAGTTGAATTTTTAGAATAAATACATTAATAATTGTTACTATTAATAGTCAATAAACAATATTAAACATAAGAAGTAAATACATTAAATACGTTTATAAAAATTGATTTGAAAACAAATAATTGATAGAAAGTACATAAAATAACAAAAATGTATATTTTTACAAATCCGTGTTAAATTATTTAGTTATTGTAAACGAGTGAATAAATTTACAAAATTACATTACGAACTGTAAACAATTAAGTAAATTGAGTTAATTTATAAATATTAACATTTTGAAAAATATTTGTAAATTTATTTACTTATCATAATCGAGTTCTCGTCTCATCGAAGAATTACGACAAATACGATGATCCATTTCATCACTCCTTGTTCACTTTTCACGAAAAATACGTTTTGTGATGACTCTTATTTGAAATTAATTTTCAACCAATTTATTACAGACTGTGTTCTGATACTTAATTTCCCATGAATTATTAAAAAGAAAAAGATTCTGCGGGTAACAAGAAATCGGTAGATAAAATACGTCGTGGTCAGACGCCCAGTAGTTTTTCAATACGAATATTTTTGTCGGACCATTTTTCACTTGGCAATTGTTTTTTTTTTGTTTCCAATGGAATTCTGTGTTTTGGGTTAAAGTTTCCAGCGTTTGGTTGTCCATTAGCAAAATTGGTAAAGAGGACAGTGCCACGAAAAATTATCGAAGCTTGCCACGAAATGTTTTTGACAAATGAAATGGAGGGTTGGTCCGACGACTTTTATTAGAACGACCATTCCATTGGGGCAAGGTTGGCAACGAATCTTTTTGGATTACGAGATCACGATAATGGTAGTCCAAGGTCAAGACCACAAAATCCACAATGGAATCCACTGGAAGGCTTGGAATTTCAGGGGAATGAAAAAAGTTTGATTAAGATAAAAAGGAGCTGGTGATCTGGTTACGTGAACAAAGAAATCACATAATTGGGTCCCATGTCATCAGTTCAATCCTAAGTGGATTTTCCTTGGACGACCTTGATGAACTTTTTCCGAACTTTCGTTTATTTGTTTTTTTTTCGTTTTTTTTGTACTGAAAGAACGAAAATGGAAAGGTCCAAGAATACGAGTCGTTTTCGTGACCACTGGAGGTTTTAATTTCCGACTGGAATCGAAGCTTGTAGCTGGAGGAGCAGGCTGGAAAAGAGGCTGGTGTACCCGTCCGGAACACGAAGTCCTGATATCGAACGTTTTGGCGTTTCGCCAGATCTTGGTCCTCGTAAATTACCCTAAGCCTGTTAGCCCCTTCTTTGATTCCAAAAGTCTGCTAGCACACCCCCATTCATCCATAGTCATCCTTGTCTATCTTTTTCACCAGCAGCTTCGTAAAGCTTCTATCCAAGATCTTACACCTCCAGTTGTTTCCGAAGATGTTGGCCTACTTAAAACCACGATCAGCTTGCAAAGCTGTATTCACAAATGTGATAAATACAACCTGGAATTTGATCAGGTGTTTTCCAGCTGGTGGCAGTTTGGACCCATCAACGTTCAGATCTGATCACATTTCTCGAATGTCCTGATTTCAAGCTTTCCATATTGAACTCTGGTTGGATTAAAAAAAGATATTGAAGCTTGTATCAAGAATTCGACACAATTCTGGAGAATGCTGGAGAGTGCTGGACATACCACAAAAAGATAAATTTGCTTGCAGACTTTTGGAAAGAGAAAAAACGCTAATAAACTTCATTCCTCAAATCCCAAAATGATTTTGGAATATTGAAATAAACGATAACATAGAGATTTAAAAATGTTGTCTCTTCGGAATCTTCTAAAACATTTTCGCACTTCGAAATAAGTCAAATTACAGAAACGGAGGAATGCTTGTTTGATAAAAAAAATATTTTTCAAAAACTCGTTTGGGTTTGTTTGCTGGAAGTTTGGATCAGAGACTTGTTTGGGTTAGCTGGAAGTTGGATTCAGAGATTTGATTGGGTTTGTTAGCTGGAAATTTGATTCAGAGACTTGATTGGGTTTGTTCGATGGAAGTTCCAATGAGAAACTTGTTTGATTATAAAATATTTAAAACTCACATAAAAAGAATCATCATGGCTACGATTCGGATAGCTAAATGTTTAGATTCTACTTTTGGAGCCCACTTTCCAGGCTCTCAGGTATGGAAACACCTGGGCTAAGGTTTCATAGTTTCGAGAGACTCTAAATCCCAGGTAACTTGGATCACCCAACTTGGTATCGAGTTAAGCCTCGCTAATTGTCTCTCGGTCGTCATAGGGAAGTAGCAAGGGTCGTCTCACGATCTCTCTCATCGGGTTGTTATTGCGTTTAGAAGGTATCTCTGTTATTCGGTTTGCAAGGGTACCTGGATGTAACGTCGAAGGGAAAGGATTTGGACGAGGGAACCCTGGAGATTTGGTATCACGTATATACGTCGGTTCGCGTAACAATTTCCGTGAGCACGCGCGTGACTAAACAGAAGCTCACCGAGTTTATGTAGTTGATGAGGGACAGCCCACCATCCCAGGGGTGCTCCAGTTCACAGGATAAATTCGCGGGTCTCAGGGCGTGCGACTGCTCGAGCGTTCGTAGACCAACCGCGAAGACCTGCACGCTGTCGTACATCAGTGCCGGTTCAGCCTGTAAATGAGCCAATTCATCCGTCAAATCATCTGGAGAGAACAGCCAATGGGACAGGAATTTATTCTCCAGGATATTGGTATTTCGGTATCAGCTTTACTGGAAGTTGGAATTTAAGACTGGGTTCGTTAGCTGGTTGTTTGGGTTTGATGGAAGTTTGAATTAGAGATTTGTTTGGGTTTTCTGAAAGTTTGAACCAAAGACTTCTTTGGGTTTGCTAGAATCTTGGATCGGAGATTTGTTTGGGTTTGCTGAAAGTTGGAATCGAGATTTATTTGGGTTTGCTGAAAATTTGAATCAGAGATTTCTTTGAGTTTGCTGGAAGTTTGGATGAAAGACTTGTTTGGGTTCGCTGGAAGTTTGGATCAGTGATTTGTTTGGGTTTACTAAAAGTTTGGATTTGTTTTGTCAACGCCCGATAAGTTCAGGTCTACGTTGGACGTCATTTCTGAAATTTAATACCGGACCTTGGGTCGTCTTCTGGACAAAACCTACCGTGGTTTAGTTCGGTTTGGGGTAAAGACCATCCTCCGGCACGACCGTCATACTGACGTGTCTTATTTTTGCAGCAGTGGAAGAAATCGTGTTTCTCGTAATGTCGGGAGAACCGAGAAGGGTAAAAACAAAGAATGAACCGCGCTGCCACACGACGGCAAGCTGGAAAATGCACAGCCAGCAGAAGGGACGAATGGAGGGTGAGGATGAGTAGCGGTGGAATAAGGGGGTTGGGGATGAATTAGGGGGCGACCAAGAGTTACGAAAAAGACGAGACTTTCTGTTCCGGAGGTTCTTTTTGCTCCACATTAACGAAATACATATACACAGGTGTGTGTATGAGTTAATTCGAAGATCGGTGGGAATATGGACCACGTGTTTTAATTTTGAGTAATGAAAAATTGTCTTAATTCACTGAATATTAAGCAACACAGTAATTACCAATTTTCGATTACTGCAATAATTACTAATTACTTTACCAATTATCAATTGCTGTTTTCACGACTTATTATTATATTATATTAATTATAATAATTATAACAATAATTATTAATATAACGATTATATTATTTTTAATTACAATAATTACAATATAGTTATTAATATAATAACTATATTATTATTAAGTATTATTATATAATATTATTATTACTTTTAAATTGTTAATTTAATTACTTACTGTTTTATTACCCGCCCATGGTTAATTATTTGAAACATCGACATAAACAGACAATAATTTTCGACAATTCGTAATTATGTCCGAGAAAAAATATATCCCATCTTTCGTACATCTGCTCGATATGTTAGATCTTCCACCGGATGTGCATAAGTGTACCCGTTAAATCCTGGATTAACCGGGATCTGGTTGCGATGGAACTTTAATTTTTTTTCTACACAGCCGGCGTTTCTATGGAGAATCTCGTGACTGCGGAAAAATGAGCTTCTCCCTGACCAACCGAGGGATAAACGGACACAATTCCGCTCAACTTGGGATATCGCCAGGGAAAAACTAATATTGATGATCCTACAAATTTTCCACGAGCTCACGCATGAGATAACTCCGAGGACGTATCGCAGCCTGTACGTAAATCCAATACTAAAATTACTGCGCGGGGAGGGGAGGGGGGCTGAAGAAAAAAATAATCTTTAAGGGCTTAGGCTACTATCCAAATTTTAAATAGTTATTGTAGTTTACTCTTGACAGACGTTTCCTTGCTTAACATTTTTTATTCATTACATATCGACAATAATAATTCTCACTTTTTCTCGAAAAATCGAAAAAAAAAATACTGATAAGGTCTCTTTATATAAACACATATAGAGAATGCATTCGTTGATTAAAAAAAACCATAAAATTTATCATTTTCGTTAATAATCGAACTGTTTTTTTATCACCGTTTTCTTGGTGCAAGTATTTTATTGTATAAATGTATGTTCGCTATTCCAAAGTATTTTTATATTTTTTTATATTTTTACACGTCAGTTTATTTAAATAATTATTATAATATATTAAAACAATAATAACAACAAATTTACATTATAAGAATAATAAAATTGAATAATAGTAATAATACGTTTGAATAATGAATGTAAATAAATTATTTTAAATTGTAAATTATTATTATTTAAATATATTGTTAATAGTGTGCAAATTTTCTTATTATTGTTATTATTGTTAATAATAATTAGTTCATATTATAAGAATAATAATTATCCATTTTTATAGCATCTGATTTATCGTTTATCGATCTTTTCCAATGGAAAAAGAACTTGACCTAAAGGTGGTTCAATAATCAATAATGTGTAAAATTTAGACTTCGTCATTTGGATACTCTCATGAGATAAAAAAAAATAGAAAATTGTTTTGTTTTTGGATAGATCTGTAACAATCATTCAGCTGGCAATAAAATAGGAATTGAAGCGAGATAAAAATGGATTTAGGTAAGGATCGCTGAAACATTGAAAGGAAGAGGAAAACGGAAGACCGGAAGTCTAATTTTCCGTTGAACTTTGTTTTCATAATTAGCAAAAGGGTACTCCGGAGATTTGGCCAATTTATGGGAAAGATGAAACAATGATAGGACACAAGCAAGCTGGCTCATCGAGGCTCGACAATGCATCGTTGTTAAAAGCCAGAGGAGAAAGGGCGTGACACTGAAATGCCTTCGTGTAATGAGCTCACTGGGGCGGGTAGATTCACTCCGCGGTTAATTATCCCGGCACCCGTGAAAGTGGATTTTTAATGAATCTCATCGACGGCCAATTTTGATTATGGAAACTTGGAATTTCACTGACTACACCGATAATTGCCGGTTCAACTCATTCCGAACTTCCCGGATGTACAGGGTGACTGCCTAACAATTGGATACGAGAAATATTTCGTGAACATTATTTTTTGGACAAAAAACCGAAAACAAATTGTAAGAAAATATTTTCCGTCTAATTAAGCTTGTTTTTTTAAATAATAATGGCAGTGCATTTTTTTAAAGGTTAACTTTAATCCTTGAAATAGAAATTTTTTATTACAACAATGCCCTCTAACTTATCTGAGATTACTTTATCTTAATTCACTTTTAAAATTAATTTAGTTTTTTTTTAAACTGACTTATAAAGATAAGATTTTATTAAGTATTCGTAATTTTATTCAATCGTAAAATTATTTCAAGGTCAGCTTCAATTATTTCAAGGTCGTAAAATTATTCCAAGGTCAACCCTCCAAATTCCAAGATGGGATTTTTAAGGTCAACTTTATCATTTGAAATGAAAATTCCCTTTTGCAAGTACGACCTCCCCAATTTTTATTTTTAATTAAACCGTGAACTTTTCGAGACCTTGGGATGACCTTGAAACACCGAAAAATTAATAAAACGAAAACTGGTTAGAGGTGAACAACGACTTTTATTTTTCTGAAGAAAATAATCAATAAATAAATACTATTTTTTAAAAATCTCGAAAAATGTTTTTAAATATTATCAAATTACATGCTTTCGAATATTTAATTTCCAGTGACTCACCCTATACATTCACAATATGACTCGAACATTTCAACAATTTTTCGTTGAATTATTTTAAAAAATAATTTTTCTTTACCAAAAAAAAACAATTTTTTATTGAATCGGACAATTTGGTTTGTTAAGAAATATTTATGATCCACGAAATGTACGAAACTTTAAAAAAGCTAGCAGTCGATCAGAATAAATTTTGTTGATAAAATCGATATCGATAAAGACGAGGATAGAGTGATAAAAAAAAGATGGGCTAGCGAAGAACGATGATAGTTCGGGAATATCAAATTTCCGATTCCAAAGTCTTTTTATCCGGATCGGAGAAACATCGCCAACTAAAATAAACGCTGATTTGTTATGTATGTATTCGTGTACTTTGGACCCTCGCGAAATCTCCTACCGTGTTTAGCTTCTCGGAGTTCACTCGCTCCACCGGAACTTCCGGTTGGCGAGAGCTTCCAACCCAAAGAGAAGTAGAGGTGGATACACGCGATCGTTATACCAACAATTGTTTGTAGGTGTGCACATGAATTTGCAAATGATTTACAATTCCCGAGTTCCCAGGGAAAAGAAAAAAAAAGAGGGGATCGGGAGGAGAGAAAGACAAAAAACGATATGTAAAAGCTTTTTAAATAAGATAAAAAAAATGTTTAACGTCCAAAAACGATTTAAAAAATTCTTACATCATGTACCCCAATACTCGAAGATCAAAAAATAGGCAAAGAAAAATGGTACGCGAAAGGACGTATCGGGTCGAAAAAAAATCGTAAAAAATATTGCGACTAACCAAAACGAAAGTTAAGGGAAGCTCAGAATTTACCATTGCGAGCTAATTTACCATGGAGAGTTCTTCATTTACCACATTTAAAATTTAACAAATAAGCGCTGTCCAAATAATGATCGCAGCAAAATTTTCTCACGAATGAGATCGTCGGATAATCACTCTGCGAATTAGACGTACAATTTCATGATTACTACAAAAAACGTTTGCAATTTTTTATCTCTGACGGGATTTATCTTCGACAGGTTTCTTCAAGGATCGATTTTTTTTTAGTAAATACGATTCCATGGGTCTTGATCGATAAAATAGCGGTAATTATGGGTATATTGACGGTAGTGAACGCGACGGTTCGTTGGGGTTGCTACAAACCAAACTTTTTAATTTTTGGGGAAGACAAGTTTTTTCACTAAATCGTGGATAACTTTTTTTTCCTTTAGGATTTGGCACTCTACTCTGTGCTCAATCTCTTCGCTATGACTTTCTCTCCAAAATGCTTTTTTAATAATTAAAATCCGATGGTTTTTCGATTTTTGGCAGAATTTCAAAGTCGAAGCATCGATTTTTGCAAATTTTTCCATACATACCCCTTTGCCTCTTTTTTGCGATTTTTCAAGTGGACTTTCCAAGAAAACTATACGAGATATCGATACGCATCCAACGCCATGATTTAAGTTAGGGGAAAACCTTCTCCAAACTCTCCAAATGAATCTCCATAGCATATAAGGAGCTCACTCTACGACCTTTTGAAATATCGTGATTTTCAAGATTCCGGAAAAGTGGGCGGGGAAAGTCGAAATTTTTTTTTTCGTTTTTAACCTCTTAGAGGGTCTATTTGATCGGAAATTTTCTGCCGATTACGAATATGCCCAAGTTTTTACCGAAAGTACAAAATTAGACTGGAAAAATGCAAAAAACCTAAATCTAGAATATTTTTTGACATTTTTCCCTGCTGCAGCTTACGGTAGCTATCGTAGCGACGGAGGTTACGAATTAGCGCAGTGAACAAGTGACAAGTGACAAGTAAAAAAATATATTGATTCTTCGGAAGGATACAAGCGCAGTCGGTAAGAACGGAGAATCCGAGTCGCTGCGCCGCCAGTGAGAAAATCGTTGAACTGAATTGTCTTGACGGTCGATAAGATTTTGATCTCTGGTGATACATTTTTGTCACATTTATGTGAAAAATTTCGAAGACCAATTTCTGCGCTATTTCTACATGAAAATAGATTAAACAAAGCTCGAAATGTGTACTTTTCACCGCTTCAGAGGTTTATGCTCGGGAAATTTGTGAAAGTGCAATACGATGGATCGTAGCTCGCAATTTCTCCCATGGTAACCACAATCCGCACAATTTTTTTCAAAATTTTGGTAATTGCTGAGCATGTTCCTCTTAGAGCAAGCGTCCTGCGTACACACGATAAATTTCATTCCAAACGGTTAAATAGTATGGGAAAAATTGGATTTTAAAATGTCGAGGTGGCTAGGAACGTGTTCGTCATTCCCTTAATATGTTCTTTTCAAAACTCCGTTCGGTAAATTCGATTTTTTGTTTTGATGGATATATCTAATTTTTAGTGCAGTAAGGAGGAAATGGTAAATCAGCATTTTTAGCGTCAGTGCGAGTATTCTCGGAAGTCAATTGATACCATTTTTACGAAGCATCTTAATGACAGATATCCTCTATTAACTTCCATTCCAAATTACCCTCTATCTCTTATCAGTAAAAAAATTTACCGTACACGCTTTTGTCAAACGGACCGGAATTCTTGAAAACCTAACATAACCTCAAAAGAATCTCACTCAAATCACTAAAAATGTGAAAAAACCTTGAAAATTTGGAAAAAAAACATTATTTTCGGAAAATTCGGTTAACAAATCTACAGAATAATCGTGGAGCATCTGTTTCAGCACGGAAAGCTTCGAGATATCGTAATCGTCAAAGTTTCCCAGGTGGAGATTTCGTTTCCGAATCCTTGGACGGTATGAAAAGTGCTAACTACGGGGAAATCCGGGGACGCGCGTGTGGCCGGAGTTTTGGTTCCGTTTTGGTTCAACCACGAGAAATTTCCGACGTACGACAAGACCGCAAAGTTGCTAGGTCGGTTTCGGGATTGTGTGCTTGTGTTTGGGTTTTGGAAGCATTGGGCGAGGAGTGGGGGGGGGGGGGGGGGGGGGGGGGGGGGGCGGGGGCGGTGTGGGGGGTTTTGGGGTGTTGGGGGTTGTTGGGCTTTTTTGGTTGTTTCGCTTCTTCGTGTTGCACGAGGAGCAAGGAAGCTTGGAATGTGCTATCCTTGGTAACTCTTCCCTATAAATTCACCACGAATTGTCCACACGCGAAAACAACTTGATTCTCCTTCAAAATTTCATCCCTCGGTTCGTCGTTGAATTCGTCGCGGTTGAACAAGCCTTATTTATTCGATTTTAAAATTAAAGAAAAATTTATTCAATTTATTCATTCACTTTTACATTAATTAATTAAAGCAGTTAGTTAATTTATTAGTTTTTTTTCCAAATTTTATAAAAAAAAGTTATTAAATTTATTTAAAAAAGGTATTCAATTTATTTAATCGTTTCTAATATTATTGAAACGGTTATAGACAATATCACGAAAGTTTCTTATAAGTTACGTGCCCAACTGGTACAAATCGAGGTATTTTTTAAAATACTTCTAATTTTTTAAAACCTGATCGAAACTTTTTCGTTTATCGTTTATTAATTACGAGAAAAAAAAACATTTCGATTTTTATTATTTTTTCTTCGAACCCCTTAATTTATAAAAATCCCTTATTGAATAAACATTTTCGTATTCAATTCATGAACATTTTTGTCCGTCTCTAATCTTGATGCACTATCTCTAATCACAAAGTTTGGTTCGAAGTACCACGTGACTTTTCTCCACTGTTCCAGTAACCCCTTTCGACATTTTTTAATTTCAGCTTTCACAATATCTATAGGCAAAGCTGAGTGTGTCCCTTCGCGTACTCGCATCTCGGATATGGAATTATCGACCGTGCATTTCGTCAAACGAACAATAAGGAAAACAACTCACGGAGTTTCAACCCTCCCCCCTTTCTTTGTTCGCCCTACTCACCAACCCTCACACCCCCTTAAACCCGCTGGCCGACCATCTCAAAAATACATATGTCTTCGGTGCATTTTCGTCCCCCTATTCCGCCTGTTCACCACATACCGGAAATGTACTGTTATATATAAAGGATCAAGTTATGTATTAGCATTTAGAACGAAACAGAAAAAGCTTTTCTTGGGCGATGGAAAACGCGTGGGTCCTCAAACCGATTCTTGGATTTTCGCGCACCTTTTCTCATCACTCGCCCATACGATTAAAAAATTGGAAAAAAATAACAAAATAATCGATTCAAAAATTACACACGCAGCGATTTTTTATTTTCAAAAAAAAATGTTTAATCGATATAGAATTGATAAAAAATTGGAACGTTTGTCGATTTGAGATCGAAGTAGAATCGATTATATATTGACATATTTATTAATTTTTAATCAAGAAAAAAAAAGAAGCAGACTGGAAAAGAAATGTCCACATTTTTCGATACAAAATTTGAAGAAAGGAAAAATCGTAATACACTCGATAAAAAATTGGTACATTTGCAATTCTAAAATTGAAAAAAAGTACCAAAGAATCAAAACCGAGTCGATAAAAAATGTGTGCATTACTCAATCTCCAATTTCTAAAAAAAAAAACACACAAAAAAAAGAAAACGAAAGAAAATTGGAAGGAAATTGATAAAAATCTTACAAATTGATCTTTCCAAATTTATGAAAAAAAATCGAAACACAGTGAATTAAATTGGTACGTAGTCCGATCCAAAATTCGCTAAAAAAAACAAAAGTTAAAAAAAAGAGTAGAAAAAACGTTCACGCTGAAACGAATTATAACGTTCCTAGCATTTATAAAAAAAATGGAATAACAGAAGAAATAATACGTTGGAACGCAGTCAACGTATTTTTGGCGACTTTGCTTCACTCGTGAATTTCACCGAGCGGAGTGTGGGGATCGATTTTACGTAGAATATGTAGTAGAAATTTAATAAGATGTTCATGCACTCGGGATTTCGAAATATGTGTATGGTTTCGGGGTTCGAGCTCGGTATGGATTCGGCCAAGAGGCCACGAAATCGTTGAGGCGAGACGGGCGATATTGCAGATCGGGTGACTTTCGTTGATAAAGAGAAGCACTTTTTGGCGTATGAAAAAAAAAAATGTCTAGCTTCTTATTTTTTGTATTATTTTTTAATTATCATTTAAGAGTTTCTAAAATCATGTTATTATTTAAGGATTTTGTATTATTTTGTTGTTCAAGGGTTTTCTAATTATTTTCTGGTTTAAGGGTTTCTTTATTATTTTATTATTATTTTTATTATCTAAGGATTTTAAATCCTTATTTAAATCTTTATTTATGAGTTAGGGTGGAAGGGGTAAAAAGAACAAGGGGTGTAAGTTAGGAAAGAATCAAATGAGGGCAAAGGGGGTGAAGGGAGTGAGTTCAAAAATTCTTACGTTGGAAAGTGGGGTATCGACATGTCTCTGGGATGACAGAATTTTATTCATGGGGGATGAAGACGATATGTCATCCCCCCTCTACCCCCCTCCCTACCAATGCCACATACGTACGTACAAAAAGACTTAAGGGGAGGAAGAAATCGGCCTCGCATATTCCAGTGTGTGCACATCTCCTTAAGGTTCTTAAATCTCTCAGGGGGGAGAACTACCCCTACCGAAGTGGTAGTTCTTCTCTTTTCTTCTTCCCTTCAACGTATTTTCGTATCCTTGTCTCTCTCTTTCTCTCAAATCTTTTCCTTCAGATGGTTCGCGCCCTTGTCGCGGAAATTTCGCACCCGAAAGGTTGCCAGGAACAGGAGCGGATGTTCCAAAAGCTCGTTCGGTGCTGACGAACAATTGGGAATTTTTAACCGAATTTTTAAGTGTCTTGTCAAAGGTATATTTTTATTTAATAATAAAAGAAATGTAACGTGATTGTGTTATGAATAATGTTAATATTATTGGGGTAATTAAATCGATACAACTAAATTGATAAAATCAATAAAATTAGTTTAATAAAAAAAAATGTAATGAATAAAGCCAATTGAATAAATAAAATTAATAACATTTAGCTAATAAAATTAGTTTAATAAAAAAAAATGTAATGAATAAAGCCAATTAAATAAATAAAATTAATAACATTTAGCTAATAAAATTAATTTAATTAAATGTATAAGAACAACAATTGAAGCCAGTATAATCAATAAAATTGAATTGATAAAATGAATAACTTAAAATCCATAAGATTCAGTCAATATAGTAAATAATGTCAAATCAATATAATTAAATTACGCCAATAAGATTAATTGAATTCAAAATCAATGCAATTCAGATATTAGTATCCCAATGTCCTGACAAAAAATGATATGAAAATTCGACTCGCTTTTCGGGTTTCCAAACTTATGCATGAGAAATCCAGCAGTTTGCAAAAGATTGTGCATGACCCAATATTTTTTAAATTTTATTAAATAAACAAATAAACAATAAAACCTCTTAATTTTCTTATTCATTTTAACAAACGAATAAACACTGAATCCTAAATAAATAATCATTATCAGCCCGAACAAATCCAAACAATAAACATTTAAATGAACAATTCGATGAAAATTCATCCGTAATCAATATTCACGAAATACCAGACCATTGAACTTCCAACTCTATATGTTTACCCAAATCTTTACCCAATTATGACATTTCGTTGACCAGCCTAATTTCCCAGCTCCGAAGGGGATGACGACGACCACTAGGCATAGGGTGACCACATTCTTAAATCCACTCCTGACCCAGGAGTTCCACTCAGATAGCTGCAGTCACCAGCACATACCAATGCCGTTTGTCGCTCTCACGAGCCCATCCCTTTCCATCCCCACTAACCCAAACCAACCCCTACGCTTGGGGGGATGAGATATGCCTACCGCATTGCAAATAAAGCAATAAAAGGCGAGAGTAACCATCCACGAGAAGACATGTACGTGTATGTGTACATATATATATATATTTAAAACACGAGGAATTTTGCCGTCGCAGAACGAGAGCGTAGCACTCGAGGGAGGGGATTGGAGTTGCCGAGATATAGCTTGATTTACGATGAAAACGGTGGAGGTTATCCAGAGGCAGGCAAGAGTCAGGAAATTCGGTGATTCATTGGAGGCCGAGTAGCCAGGAGACGCGAACCTTTTCACGTGAGACACAACCGATTTGTTCACCCTACAAATTCCCATTTATATGTCAATTAATAACCGGTATTATCTTCGAACCCAATTCCAGATTTTCGAGCAATGTGAAAATATCGATTTTGTTTTTTCTTATGCATTGGGATACAGAAATACGATTTTTCTACATTTTTATTTTATTTATCTTATTGGTTTAAGTTAATTGAATAAATTGATTTAATACGATTGATAAATGTTGGGTTAATGTTATCGATTTTATAAACGTAATTTTGTTGATTTCATTGGATTAATGTTATTAATTTGATGAAGTTAGTTTACTTTATTTTATTAAGTTTCAACATCAATATTTTATTTTGCTTCGGATTTTGGAGAATTTTGGTAATTTTTGTAATATCGATAAAAAATGTCCAAACCTTTTCTAATAAAATTTCATGAGTATTAAAAAAATATTTAAATTCTAAATGTCCAAACGATATTAAAAATAAAAAATTTCCAATCATTTCACTCGTCCCGTCGATACACATTTTCGATATTTTTTCACTTCGTTGAATATTGAATATCCAATAACCAAAGGGGTGGTTTGATACCAATGGAAAAGGATCGAAAAATGTACGAACCAGGTATGAAAAGTATTCCTACAGAAATGGTGACGATCAAAAAAATCCAAGTATTTGCAGCAGGAATTCTTTTTATTTTCACCCCCTCCCTTCGTCGTTTTGCCACCCTTCAACCTTCTTTTCAGTCTGTACCCCCCCCCCCCCTCTCCTTCCCACTCTCTCTTTTCTCTCTTTGACACTTTTTACCATTCATGTTTTTACGAGGAGTTTTCCGGGTATGTCAGACGCAGGGGATGAATGTTGAGACGGGTACCTAGAGGGTTGAGAGAGGAGGGGTTACTGTTGGTAGTGAGGTCGTCCCATGGAACGAGGAGAGAAAATGTGTACGTTGGATTTTTTTTCCGCAGCTCTGAGGGTTGAGGTTTGTAGGAAAGATGGGGTTGAAAATCAGTATGCAACTTGGGTCACCCCACCGTGTTCTGTAACAAGGAAACCCTTTTTTTGCATCACCCAGAACGTGTTCGTTTCTGGCATTCTTCGAGGCCACCATTTTCCTCACGGGCCTCATTTTTTCCTTCAACTGTTTTTCTTTGTTGTTGTTTTTTTTCGTACTACCCCTTCGTCATGACCTTCCAGAGTTTACTTGCGCGTATAGTCGTTCAAGATCAACGACCGTTTTCACCCTTCGCCCTTTCAACCGTTCTGTCGATTAAACGCTTTTTTTCAGCGATCCACTTTCCTACACCAACCCCCTTAAGGGGAAGTTAATTGCTATGGTTTTTTTGTTCGTTTGTACTCTTGTTACCTTTCTCCCACTCGTTTAACAGTCAGACTCATTCTTATCGATTTTTTGTCTTCCTTTTAATTGTCCCCGTTCCTATAACGAAGGTTCGCCGGAAAACGCACGTCTGAGTATTACTTCGCGTTGTTTCAATGCGTAGAAAGAAAAGCTGTTGGATTATTATTTTTTCATCTTTTTTGAAGCTTTTTTGCGGTTAAACATTTTTTTGCCGTTTGGGTTTATTCCATATCAAAGTTCATAAAGGTCGTTTGGTTTTTTCAAAGATTAATCAGGTTTTCAAAATTTCATTGATGTTTGGGTTCATTTTACATTAAAGTCCATGAACGTTATACGGTTTTTCGAACATTAATTAAGTTTTCAAAATGTATTCGATGTTTAGGTTACTTTGAATTCATTAATTTCGTATTTTGAGCAACTTCCGACAATTCATTGGTTTCCAACAATGGACCCAGGGCTTCAAACAATTCTTCCGTTATTTCCGTCGATTCGTCTGCTTCCAACTCTTCTGCTGCTTAAATTAAACATTCAATTATAAATATTCCCAAAAGACCATTTTTCAACGTAAACAAATATCTAGCCACCAATTGTCATCTCAGATATTCGGATACCGAAAGACGCCCTGGTATACGAAATCATCATTATCAACTTTCGTAAAACGAAGAAAAAAAGATCGAAAAAAAGAGGTTTTCACAGCTTCGTTATGGTTGGTGGATAACGAAGCCATCTCGAGTGGTTCGTGTTCGATGCTGATTGTATCCGAGCTTTTTGCCCACTTTGTTCACGGTAATTTGGTCGTTCAACTGGAGTGGAAACAGAGACGAAAAATAAAAATAAACTAACCCCCCCCCCCTCCCCGTACGCCCCTTCTTGCTTCAAATCGAGGGGTAGGAAATGGTGCAAAGGGAGGGGGATGGCTAAAAGGAAAGAAGAGACTTTTCGAGTAACCGTTTGGTTGAAAACAAGGCAGGTAGGAAAACAAGTGCAGTGTCGAATTGCACCCCTCGGGGCAACTCTAAAAGGTGTGGTGGTTCCATGCACAATCTCACGGTAAACACGGTTGCTTCTGTGGCTCAACAAAGCTTGTTTGCTTCGAACCCTCAAGCCGTAAAAGCCTTTCGTTTTATTTTCCCCACCTCCACGCGAACATGTCTTTTTTTTTGTTTTTCGTCCTATCGCGTTTCGTATAATCAGGACTAAATCGTGTTCCCCCCGATCGTTCGGTGTCTCTGCGGACTACCCCGTTATTCAACCCTTTTTTTACACCAATTTGAAATCTTGGCCCTTCGGGGTACTTTGAAATCGCGAGCTTCGAATTCCTTCCACTTTTGTGATCGGGTTGATCAAAACGATAAATAACTACCCATTTCTCTCACGAGGAAATCGTTTCCGGTACAACCGCTCCTCTCTCCCACTTCCGATTCCGTTCGTTTTTGGATATGTTGTTCTTCATCGAAATCTAAGCGACACGTATATTTTTTTTATCACCGGGAAAACGGTTTTAAGCGGTGAAAATCAGCCTCAAAGGTGGGCCTAGTGACTTTGGCTACTTCGCATTGTTTCGATCGAAATGTTGAATTAAAAAAATCGAGAGGGAAAATTCACCATTTTTAGTTCAGAGGGGATGTATAGTCCTAATGGTCCTAATCTACTAGGGGTTAAAAGCTAAAAAGTTCGAGTTACTCGAATTTTTTTAGGGCGAGTTTAACCCCTTAAAAGTGTTTTTCCGCTGATAAAAAATATAGGTATCCTTTGAATTTCAATGGAGAATGGCGTATCCAAAAATGAATCAAATCGGAGGCCACCGGAAACGGTTAACTTAAAAATTACACTTCCGGGTTATTTTTAGGTTATGACGTTTCTAGGTTATGACAGCTCGGCACGGAATCGATATCGGGCGATCTTATTCTTGTGAACTGTCTTGGAAATCTGATTTTTTAATTTCCGGTGAGAGAGCCATCGAAGCGAATAAAAGTAACGGCTGCTCACCTGAATAACGCGAGATTTATTGAGTATCGTGTTGCCGGCAGGCTGAAAGCGTTCCATGTCTCGTAACACCCCTCGAACTCCAATGTCATCCGCGTCCACTAATCGAAAGGCAGTGATGTTCACGAAATTGTACTTGAAGTCTTCGAGGTCGAAGGTTTCGATATCCTACTCGGGAGAATGACGATTCATGAAGTAATAATTGAATGACCCAAAGGGAACCCCAAAAATACCTTTTTTCACAACCAATACTTACAAAAGTTGTGAATAGATAGTGGTAGTTGTAATCGTTCATTTGCAGCTGAAGTATCTGAGGTTATCAAATGCAAAAACATTTTTAAAAAATTTTATTCAACGAATTTATGGGAAATGCGAAATGGGAAATCGATATTTCACCCACTTTCCCTGCTACTCAGAGCTATGAAATTTATTGCAAACGTGCATCTAAAAAAAAAAAGCATCGCCTTAAAGAAAAAAATGATGAAATGTTCTATTTTTTAATATGATCATACCAATTGGAAACTGAAAAGTAGAAAATACTTTGTACGTAATAAAATATTTACAAAAAAATAAGCTTTTACTTAATGTCACAAATAGGTGATTTTGGAAAATACATTATTTTCTAGTTCTTAGTACATTTAATAAAAACCATTTTCAAGAATTATGTTGTAGTTTTTAAAACATATAAAAATTTTCTTTGTCTTTTTCCTTTGTTTTTTTCTTAAATTAATTTGTCCACATCGAAACGCTGCGAAAATTGGCTTACCATTCGTAGGAAGTGATGCATGTGCTCGGCTTTCGTGTCGACGATGAGATTTCTTATCTCTTTGGACTTGATCTCGGACAGTACTTGCCTGTAAGAGGCCGGATCCGCTTGCCTGAGGTGAACTTCGAGATCACGTGATTTTGGCGATCTGACCAACTCCCGTAACTTCACGAGTCCTGAAACAATCAGTTCGCCAGGTTTCAAGACGAGCAGTCCTATTTTTCAGATGATCTGTCCCATCTTTTGAGAAGATTCATGGAGGCGCTTGAAGAACTAGATTCACTTTTACGTGTTAATTATGTAAATGAAATCATCGTCCTTTGTTCCTGATTAGTTTTGCATTCGCAACACCGAAGCCTCTTATCCGCAGCTTTAAAGCCGAAGATATGGTCGATCTAGACACGGGACCGACACGTTCCCTTGGCTGTAGAATATTTCCTGCGATATTTCCGGAATTCTGTGGCGCGTAAAATTCTCTGTTTTTTCATGAGGAAGAGATTGCCGTATGATACATATCGTTTAGACGAAGTTTTAATGATAAAAAGCCCTTGCGAAGCGAGAAAAACAGAAGAAATCTAGACGGGCCCTACCCTGCCCTGGCGACAATCTCGGCGACATTCGCATCGGAGTAACTAGAAGTAACATGGGAAGAGGTAACATTTCGATATCTTCAAACATCTCACCTTTCCTCTACCTCCCTTCAAGGTCGGTCATAGTAAATCCATGGTGCCGTTGTCTTACGCACCCAACATTACAGTTTCTGACTGTAATTTTGTGTTTACAATTGCGTGCCAACATCAAAGTATGCATCCGCTGTTCTTTACGAAAGTGTATGAAAAAGTTATTGTTAAAATAATGGCAAACATGTTCTTTTTAGTGAAACCCTGTAAACCACCATATCCCAAAGTCTATTTTTGACCGATCACAAAAGAGTTTTCGCAACATGACAGAATGGTTTTTGGTGAACGATTGGAATGGTTTTAATTTTTTTTGGAAAAACTATATCAACTGATTTTTCATCGCAACGTCTGGCGTACGGAAACCCGTGAATCGCGCGTCGACCGATGAAATCAATACGCGCCGGTGCCCGAGCAATCAAGGTATCATCTCCACTTGCGGGTCTTCCTGGGGTTCCAGTTCGTGTCTCCCTGTAAGTTTCTGTCGTCGACTGTAGTCTGTGAGCGAAGTCAGCGGCCAGTTATATAAGTCACAAATATAATTAACCATTTCTACCCTGGAAGATTCACCGGGTCTTTCGTAAATGTATTAGGCTGCGCAAATCGGCGTTTTCCAACCCTTGAGGCTATTCCACTTCGTCCTTCACCGGAACTTCTTGAGGGATTATAATCGACTGGAATCTTTTGATTTCGCCCTGAAGAAGTGGATTCACCGAGATATTCCGATATACCCTTTTGTTCCCATTTCACTTCAACCCTACCTCGTTTTAGTCATTTTACCACATCAATTAAAATACTATAACGATCTGGACGATTGTTTTAATTGAGATTTGCGGAGTTCCTCGGACTGGCTGATGAGGGGTTAAGTTTTGCCTTCGTATTAAGGAAACTTGGGCACATCCGTTTTGCAACTTTATCACCGAGTTGCCTCAACGAATCGTATAACAACTGTCGTTACTGTCAGAGACAGGGAACAAGTTGAACGACGATTGTCGACGAACTTGCTGTACTCTAATGAGCAACACATTCTATTTGGCAAGTGTTGGCGGTTCTTCAGCTTCGAATAGATGTTGCATCCCCCGAATCGAAAGCTATCACTTTGTTCCTATCTGGAAAAGCTTTCATTGTAGTCAAAGAGGATTGGTTCTGACAATCGACGGAATTAATTGATTAACGAGTTATTATTTGTACGAAAGCTCAAATTACCAAGGTAGACATCCAAGGTTCGTGTCGGAATCTTCAAGTGCTGCTTAATAATGTTGTTGCTGTTTAGATTCAGAACTAATCTAACCTTCGTCCATTGGTAAGAGATTTTTACCGGAAGCTGGGTAAATGAAATTTCCAAAGCAATAAAATTTACCAATAACAATAATAAATATTATAACAACAACACTATAATTATAAAAAAAAGCATTAAGAAATTATTAAAAAAAGATAAATATATAATTATCATAAATGATATTATTACAAAAAAAATATTATCATAAAAATAAAATAAAATAATAATAATAATGATAATAATAACGACGATGATGATGATAATGATATTGATAAAAATGTAATTATTTGCTTACATAATAATAAAATAATAACTCATCTAAAAATTTGAAAAACAAAATGTCCGGTCGGAGAATTGAATGACGGATCCTTGAGGAGGAGAAGAGCTTCCGTCTTGGCAAACAAGGCGAACGGATTGGGTCCGTTCTCATCGAAGAAGAGATCGCCTGTTTCCCGGTGGAGCCACAACGATGAACATGTACATCGAATAAAAGGGGTTTGATGTACGACCCGATAAAAGCATCGTCGGTTCGTTGCCCCCTTCCCCCCCCTCCTACTGCACAATTCCGCGATTACTAATTAGAGAATTAACTCGACGTGCACGCTTTCGCATTTGCGGGAATTCCCACTGATTCCATAAACCTCTCGGGCGTGTTGCGTTCCGGGGTCTTTCTTGTTCCCGCGAGTGTAAATATCGGCTCACGAATCGATGCTCTTATTCAAGGGCTAAATACTTAATCCACTTCCGTGAATGAAATATCTTCCGTCACGGATCCACGCCCACGTAATTGCGATTTACGAATACGAAGGAATTTCTGATAATTCTCCGATGCGGGGAAACCGTGGAGAGGGGAGGGGGTATATATTAGCTGCTCAGTTAAGCTTGGTTTGGTCTACACCTTGCAGAAGCTCGTGGTATCGACGATCATCAATTTTTCATTTTAACAGTTTTCATACTTCTCGTAAAAATTGATTTAAAAAGAATTTATTAACGTTATATTAATATAACGCCAAACTGGACTAAACATTTACATCTAAGCTAGAACGAAATGATAAATTAATAATTTTGAAAATACTTAAAGTTTATTTATATTTTTCATATGTGAAAGTGAAGCTTGAAAACATAAAAACATTATTAAGGGTCTGAAGAATTAATTGTTTATAAGAAATTGAGATTATTTAAACTATTCTTTTGCACAAGTCATAAGGACAGTTTAAATAATTCTGTTTAGTTTGGGGACTAACCAGAAGTTTGAAGGATCTAAAGGATTAATCGTTTTTAAGAACTCGACACTTTTGGAATTGATAATTTGTATGAATCACGTTAAATATTTTTAAAAAAAGAAGAATTTTTCAATGACAAGAAAAATAATCTTTCAATTAAAAAATAAATAATCTTCGGTCACCATAAAATATATACTTTATTCTCCACTATTTTACGTGTTTAATTTAATTTTAAAAAATATACGTAACATTAATTTTACGATTAAAAAAATTAAATCTACATTTGTACGTAAATTCATAAAAAAATGAATTTGCCTCATCAATATATATTGTTTTATTTAATGCCCTGAAATAGCGTTTTTCCCCCACTTTTCCTATGTAAATAATAATAATAATAATCAAACAACAAAAAAAACAACTTTCAATATCCAGATCGCGAAGCATCTCCGTCGAGTCGTGAATTTATCTTCGAGATGTCGTTTCGCTCCTGCCGCATAAAATGCCTGATCAATTAATCAAGAAGTCGAGGCAGATCGAAAATTCCTGAACTGAGAAAAATCTGAACGACGTTTTTCCGCGGCGCATCAGTGGGGAATAATTTACGAACTGCATATCAGGGTCTGCAGTGTCTCGTGATCATTAATTCCGTACGGAAGTGGGTATGCTGATTTTTCGCTTTGTCACCCAGTTCTCGTCTCCATTGGCATGAAAAGGTCCCGATCGATCCGAAAAACTACAATAGGTATTATAGTTGTACCCAGCGTTAGGTGGAGTGACCGGGAGGTTTTTTTTCCCTTCCGGAGAAAGGGGACAATGAGGACCGTGTTAAGTCTCACTTGCGGAGCTTCCCCTGGCAGGCAATCGATCTCACTACCCCTACGTACCCTCTGCAGGTGGGGAAAATTTGTTTTATTTGAGAAAAATATTTTTTGATGATTTTTTTAACAAAATCGAGTTTTTGCTCAGCCATTTTATCTAGCGTCTTGTTTTAAGGCCATGACGAATATTACCACGTGACACACGAGTGCGAGAGAGATAGTCGAAACATTTAAAACCGCGATTTCTCAAGAATAAAACGTTTTTATCCAAAATGGCGACCGTGGGGCCTTCGGTGCCATCGTCCTGAATGCACACTATAAATTTCTTACCGATCGGTTCAGCCGTTTGAGAGAATAGTGATTTCAAAATTTCGAAGTGGACAGTGGCGTGTTCGTCATGTTCTTAATGCGTAAAAGAAATGAAAGGTGTACCACGTGACATATGAGTACGAGAGAGATGGTCGAAATATTTAAATCTCAATTCGTAAATATATAATTTTTAATATATAAATATATTGAACGATACCTCATTATTGTTATTTATTACCTTTTCATTAATTATTTTGATTATTTATTGATTGTTAGTTAATTAGTAACATTATATTTGACGACCAAATATCGTAAAGTGTACGATATTTTTTCTTTTCAAATTCATATTTAAATTTGATTTATTTAAAAAAATCCAATTAAGTTACTGCATTTTATTCAAAATGTAAATGTTATCAAAAAAGAATTCTTTATAAATACATTTATTTATGTACTCATTTTTTTATTAAAAATTAATTGGACAAGAATATTGAAAAAACTCGATTGTTTATAAATTGTTAGTTCATAAAAAAGCGAAAAAATGCGAGGGAAATCAACAAAGAATATTCCCAGCCTATCAACGATGCAATCTTCACAATTGTGAAAATGGAGCCAACAGAGATATAACGCGGGAATTAATTTAACAACGCTAATCGGGCAATTTGGTCGTTGGGGAAATCGAATGAAATCTGATTTTGACGTGTACGAAAATTAATGTGACCCGCGTGTCGTCGAGGCTAAATGTCAGTTGATCGAAATAGCCCGAAGACCGTTTTGGCACCGAGAACGATGGAGGGCTGGGTAGACGAAAAGTCGAGGGCAAGAGGACAAATATCGATCAGATATATATATATATATACAGTGGATAAAAAAGTGTTTAAACATTCAATATTTAAACACTTTTTATTAATTTGGCTTGATTATGTGATTCCTGTTTTCTCAAAATTAAAAAAAAAAACGATAACAGCTCAACAAAAATTTTTTTTTAAAGATATTATGAAAAATAGATAAAGTATATACATACTTTGTTTAAAATCATTTTTTTGTACCGGGTGACCGATAATTCGAACAATTCTTTGAAAGGGAAAATTCTAAAGGTCATTTGAAATAAATTAAATCCCATCCACTAAAAGTCAAAGTTAAATAATTAATGAGTTATAATAAAGTACAGATTTCTGAAAAATGTTCAAGCTCATCACCAAAAATAAATAATGTAAAAAAATTCTCTCCTCTGAATATTAAATTGAGACTTTTCTAAAATGACCTCCAGAGAGCCCTTTTTCAAGGAATGAGGTAAATAACCGATCACCCTGAACATATACTATCTATTACTTTATATATATGCAATATCAAAGAATTTCTCCAATCATATCTGTATAAATCGAATTGTAAAAGTTTTTCAAAGAAAGGTCATTTCAAGGACGTTTTGCACTTGCTGGAGGACACAATTGGACCTTTCAGTCCAATTTGAATGATTTCCAGCGGCGAACGATTTTTTCTTTCAATTTTTGAAAAAGCCCGACCTTTTAGCTTCTCCAATGACGTCACTAATCAGTAATTTACTAGGGATTAACTATGATTCGGAAAAACAAAGAAATGGATATGCTGTTGAGATATACCTATGGATATTGTTCAAGAGGTTGATGGAGGACAAGTTGGAGTTATCACATACAAGCTCGAGGTATCATGGAACGAATGAATATGCATGGAATGCTCCAGATCTTGGAAGCTCAACGATGAAAATAGAGGACATGAAAAATTCCCAAGCCAGGACGAGTCTCCGATACTGATATTGGCCAGCTCGTACAAAACCCACTTCTGGGACGTTTCATCGGGTAGGATATCACCCCTGTCTTTTTCGATAATCCACACGTGCTCGTTCGCATCAACGGCCACCTCATCACCCCGGTCTACCCCTTGAGACTTGAGCGGTGTCTGCGTCGTTATTAAGATCGCATTCCTGTCGGATTCCCATTGGCAAAAACTGATCGCCCGGTACACGTGACCCGCAAAACTACCCTGTTAAATTCGTGTCAGACTTCACGATATTGCGAATCGTTACCTCATTTGCCGCGTTCGAGGACGAATAAAAAGCGATAGTGGCATTTCGAAATCGTTCCAGTGGACAAATTAAACTTGAGTTTTGGTTGCGAGAATCCTTAATTGTAATTGACGCTCGGGAGTCAATTAACGATGACGAAGGAAACGGTTTGCATCATTGGACCAAGGGTTGAAAGGATTGCCAGGCCCATTTCAGGCCTCTGGGCCCATTTTAGACGATTCCCAGGCCTGTTTTAAGCTTCTAGACCCTTTCCAGTAAATTTCCAGGCTTATTTTAGACTTCCAGATGTATTTTAGTGTATTTCTAGGTCTATATCTTTTTTCCAGGCTTCTTTAGACTTTCGAGCCCAATTTAAGTGGATTCCCAGTCCGATTGTCATTGATTTCCGGGCTTATCCTTTTCAACCTGCCTCAATAAATTTCCTGGCTCACTTTAAGCGTCTGGATCGATTTTAGGAGTTTTGCAAATTCATTTTAGGTGTCCAAGTCCATTTTAACAAATTCCCAAGGAATTAATCATTCCAACAGCGAAGGAACAGTGGAACGCAATCTACGGAAATTATAGACTCACCGTAATCATCTTCGTAGACGATCGCAACCTTGGTCCAGTTGAGAAAGTCCATGACGTCCTGGTATGCCGCGTTGAGCAGTCTTTGTGCGGGATGCAAATTGATGCTGAACTCTTTCGCCTCCGCGTCCAGGTCCAGCCTGACCTCCAGATGCGGAATGTCCAGGGCATCGCATATGCTGTGTATGTGCTGTCCCAAAATGGGATCGGACGGCCCGAAGACACCCTGCACCCCAAATTTGACTTGCTGGCAAGCTACGAACGAAAAATAAATATGGAGGGTCAGCAGATTGTTACTCTAAGATCAAACATCCATCAGAGCTCAAGCTACCATCAACCTGCCATCAAGAAAACGGTTGATGGTACTCGATGACCCCAATGCTTAGATTTTTGGGTATTTCTCATCCAGCTGGTTTCTACACCAAAGACAGGTCATCAAGACTTAATAATAGCATTCCATTCTTGACAATCCTTTCGGATCGGATCAGTGAAGGCCGGAAATCGATAAACACCGATCGTTCGCAGGTACGAATCGAGCAATAATCAACGCATCGGAAAGCTTCGATCGTAAAATGATATTGCATCGTTGGTGGATATCCCGATGATCTCGGCACGCAGTCGGTATATGTTCTCTTCGTTGAACCAAGTGCTCGTAAAAACGCTGAGTGGAAGAGCCCGCTTTTTACGTCATCGGCGGAAAATGTCGTTTCGACCTCGTAAAAGGACTGGGGGAAACAACGCAGTTGATAACGACGGTTTCATGTACTGAGTTACTGTTTGAGTAGATTCACTCTGAAGACAGAAAAGGGCACTCCTATTAAGCCCAATCTCATTCGAGAACTCGCAAATTGTTTTTTTTTTTTTTTTTTTTTTGATTTTTTTACTACTTTGGACAACAAAAAAAGCATTGGGTGGAATACTTTTGAAGGTACGTAAATTTCTATTTAGGTAAAAAATTACAAAATGGATATTTAAAAATAATAATACGTGACTTATTTTGAAATGTTTTAGTAAATAATTTAATAGTTATATATATATTAATTGAATATGTTTAATTGTGGGAAAACAAATTCTGCAAACGTTTATTGTTTGTTTATGTTTTAAAAATACAATGATGTTTGTAATGTTTTTTATTATGTATTTTAGATTATTATGTATTATTTATTAGTCAATTCTAAAATAAGTTTGTAAATACCCTAAAATACTCTTTTTTATCAGCTTTTCTCTCAAACCAATTCCAAATTCCATATTTTTGAGAATTCTAAGATCAATTTATTCTGAAATAAATTTTCATTGTAAAATTAATTTTATAATAAGCCGACACCAAAATAGATTCTAAAGTCATTTTATTCTAAAATAAATGTTTAAATCACTCGTTTCAAAAATCAATTCGGAAATGACTTTTCTGTTCTTCAATGGAATTCTACAATTTGTTTTTACCCAAACAAAGTTTGGCATCCAACGAAAATATCTTGCGTCTTGGATTTCGGAGAGTAAAGTGATGTGACATATGTCCCTTTTATTATCAACGGGGTAGTAATCTATGCAACGTAATTGCCAGGATCGAGTTAACAGCGCATTAAGGAGGCACCGTTGCTGTAACGAGGTCTCGGTTGATCTCGAAATGCTTCTGCTGTATTACGTAACTTCTTCGAGATTACACACTACCCAATACGATCTGTCGAGGAGGTGGGTATCTTTCGCTCTCTTGTTGTAAGCAACCGAACACTTATACTCAGTCGAGGAGAGTTTGTTACGTGTGAACGAATTCTCTCGAGGCGTTGCAGAATTTGGGAAACTTGTGTCTTGGCAAACCCCACCTCCTCGTCCACCGTATAATTATATTCGATTGGACCCAACTGAACCCAAACAAATATGGTCGATCGAATTACAGAAAATACAGTCTTAGCGATTGTTGCAAGAATAATTTTAAACGAGACCCATGAATATCAATCCATATATCGTCGAACTGATTTTGAAAAAACAAATTAGAATTATTGTTTTAATTTTAGAAAATTGGAATAAATAATTTTCGAAAATTTAAATAAATAATTTTCGAAAAATTAAATAAATAGTTTTAGAAAATACAAACATGTATTCGTATTAGAAAATCAAAAAGAAGTCAATTTATAATGTTTTTCGAACACTATTTAGAATACAAATTAGCATTTGTGTCAGAAGATAGAAAATGAGTAACAAGTAGAAAAAATTTGAAGAATGGAATGCTATTATTAAGTCTTGATGACCTGTCTTTGATGTAGAAACCAGCTGGATGAGAAATACCCAAAAATCTAGGCATTGGGGTCATCGAGTACCATCAACCGTTTCCTTGATGGCAGGTTGATGGTAGCTTGAGCTCTCATGAGTATAAATGAGTAGAGTTTGAATTTTTCTATATTTTATTTTTTTTAGTATTTCAGTAATTATATGATACTAAATTACTAATTAGGTAATTACACTATTCCAAAATAATTTTTTATCTTTGACCAACGATTTTATTTCGACTATTCTATTAATTATACATTACTTATCTACTATGTAGTTATATGCTGTCAATTTATTAGTACTTTACAATAATCATGAAACTTCTTTGAGAAATCGAAAGAAATCAATATATTCTTTTTCGCTTGATTTTTTAATTTTTTTTCGTAGAAATGTGATAACTAAAAAAAAATATATATTTTTTCAGTATAATTTTTTTCATATAGCATGCTTTCGATTTAATTTCCATTCCTTCTTCATTAATCAGTAAAAACTCGGGCCAATTATTATAAACGTTTCCAATTATTTTTTAACATAAAAAAAACAAAAAATCATTTTCGTAGTATTATCATTTTTTGACACCTTTAATTAAATCTTTATTTTAAAACCTATTTATCTTTCTTCGTAGAAAAATTGCTCGTCTTCGTACGAAAGCAACGATTTAATCTTTCGAAGTAATTTTCCAGTCCCCTCTTTTCTCCGTCTCTCATACGTCGCGATCTGGATCTCCGGGGGATTTGCCGGAAGAAAATAACGCCGTAACTATTCGCTGCAGCAGCCCAGGAAACGTATGCATAAGAGCACATACGTAACACTCTGGATCTGGTTATATGCTGCGGACACGTGTATGTACAAGCTCATGTACTAGTTACATACTTGGTACAAATGAAAAGAAAAGAAAAGAGAGAGAGAGAGAGAGAGAGAGAAGGACACGTCGATCAATTTTATACTTAATTTTTTAAATATTTATTTATGTGCATATTTATTATTTAAATTTTATGTCTTTTTGCAATTATTGCAAATTTTTCTTTTTTTTTCACGTATTAAATTTAGATCGTACTCAAATATTTGTACAAAGATTAAAAATAATAATTTTTAAAATTCTTTTACATTACAAAATTAATTTTTGCTGTCCAAAACGAAGGAGATAATTCGATCAAAATAGCAGTACAAAAAAATACTTGTGTTTTTTTTTGGTATTTCGATATTTCTTTCATAATTCGAATAACAAAAAGGTCACAGGAATAATTAATTTAAAAAATATATATATCTATATATAAATTTAATAATTGTTATTTTAGTCTTGTTTTTTTATTTTCTTGTACAACCAGTAAGCAGTCAGTGAAACGAAGAAACAGAGTAGAAAACTGAGCATGAGAAATCTAAAAATGTGAATAATGAAAAATGAATTGAGAATTCCGAAAAAATGAATTGCTCAAATAAAAAATTCTGAAAAAATGTTTTTATTTAATTCCTCATTTATTTATCAGCTTTTAGGGGAAATTGAATATTCGGAGTGGAGTATTATTCTCGTTTAATAAATTTTCGATTACGAGCCGAAGAAATTCGAAAAATCCAAAAAATTATTATAGCTCTGAACGTACTCCATTTTGACATTTGATAGGATCACGTTTATGGCATATGACCTTTGAAATTACCTCGTTCAAGAAACGCATCGAATTAGCGGTCACCCTGTATACGTAGACGAAGAAAGCGAGAGAGAGAAGGTTTGCAGAGGGATCGGGAAATGCTCTGTAGATATTGTAACGTCGATGTTTACCTACATCGAGGGCGGCAGAGCAGAGGGCTCGTGGATTTTCACCCTGTTTGCCTATAATCTCGATACTCTACCCCTCGCACCCTCGATATCGTAACGCATATAGACGCGGCTCAACGCAAAATTCGTTCGATTTGCTCGACAACGATTTCGATATATATATCTTATTCTGAACATCGGATACTACACTCTACGTTTTCAAAGAGCATCGTCCAAACGGATATACCGGGTGACCATTATATTCGACCTGTTCTTTCAAAAAGGTTATTCGAGAAGTCATTTAAATCGAGTTAAGTCCTTTCAACTGAGACTCAAAAATGAGTACATAATGAGTTATTGTCGATTTGCGATTTATTCTTACAAATTTTCAAGCTTTTTACAAAAAACAAATTAGTAGATAAACAAATACTCCTCGACGGGGATTCCATTTATGCTTTTCTGAAAGCTGATGAATAAACGATGAAATTTTAAAAAATGCATGTTCGAAAGTCGCTAACAAAAATATAAAATTTCAAATGGAAAATCCTTTCTTTTTCTAAGATTACGTAAGTTTTGTTAACATGTTCTCCAAATTGAACATTTTTAGTATATTCAGTATTTACAAATCCCGTTTCAATATTTTACTGAAATTAAACATTTTACAGTAAAATTTCAAAAATATTTACTTAATCCCCTTTAACGCTGAATTTTTCCCCTTTACAATTGAATTTTATAAAATATCAACGTAATCCATCTTAAAGTCAATATTTACAAAACATCTAAGCTTTTCAATAAAAATAAAATTAAAACATTTTAATTAAAATATATACATATATTTTTATGTTTATTGTAAAAAAATTTTTTTAATGTTGTAAAGTAAAAAGAAAAATATATTTCTGCATTTTCATATACCAATTAAAGATTTATTATTCTCAATTGAAGTTACAGTAAATTCAATCCTCGGCGAATAAATATTTTCTGAAAAATTTGACATTTCAAAATAAAACAACAAAGAATATTAACTTGTTGAAGTTAAAAATAATGAAATACTAAAACTGTTTATAGGCTAATAACTATTCAATTTTGAGCCCTTAATAGATCTTTATTTGATTACAATGGCGTCTGCAATGAAACCTTCGAAGAAATAAGTCGAATTACAAGAAATACGTCGGTCACCCTGTATACGTGCTAACACTGAACACCGGATACACTCCACGTTTTAAAAGAGGATCGTCCGGCCGGATATATTTTCAGCGAGGAGATGATCGGTTTGCACAGTGCTTTTGAGAACGGGGAGAGGGAGGGGCATATACGCACGCGTTTATATACTTAAACATTTATATTCCTATCTTCCGGTTACAAATTGTTTGTTCATCGCTCCATTAATTATATTTACACTGCGGTTCTCCCGGGTTCTGAACGACAGTTGGATGCATGTCACAGCTTTGGACTGGCTACGTTCATCAAATCCGAGCAACTTAGTTGGTTGATTGAAGGATAGGACCATTTTCAGCGAGTTTGCGAATTGTCGATATAATTAATGTAATTTTTAAACGAAATTTGAATTTTTTTCAAGTAATTAAACAAGTAATCTGTTTATTTTAATTTTTCACGAAATAAAATTAACAGAATTTACATTTTAATTTTTCACAAAATTAAAAGAATTTTTATATAATATTTTCACAAAATCAAAAGAATTTTTCTATTTAAATAAAAAAATTTGTTTATTTTCGTCAAAGTCGACATCAATAGTTGAACACCGCAATATTTTCACTTAGTTTACTTAATATCTATTTAACTAAAAATACAACTGATTTTTAAATTAGTTATCGATTTTTAAACCAGTTCCAGTCGCTGAAAACTCACATTTTTGTCTTTTTTTCATTCCAATAAAAAATTTCGATCTTCGTTAATTATTGTTCTCTTTCGATTTTATTTCTCATCATTGATCGATTTTTAATCCTATTTCTTTTGGTTTTTTTTCTAAACGTCTTTTTTCCATTCCGATGATAAATTTGGATTCACGTTCATATTCTTTTTTGTTTTTTTTAATGGTTTTCGATTTTATCTCTCATCGTCGATCGAATTTTTATTATTTTTTCTTTTGTCTTTTTTGCAAATATCGTTTTTCCATTCCGATGATAAATTTCGATATTCGTTAATTTTTTTTGTTTTCCTTTTTTATGGTTTTCGATGTCATTTCTCATCGTCGATTGAACGAGAATGAAGTTTTGCCTGTATACGCGATATGAAACGTAAAAAATAGCTATCCGGACTTTTCGTTAAGGGGGTTTGAGAGGAAGAGAGAAAAGTGATGGAACGAAATGGTGGGGGGGGGGAGGAGATATGCATTCTTTGTTATTCGTAGTTGAAACGAGATCGTAACTTTCGTTGGGATAACAGCCTGGCAGAGCCAACTATGTATGTATACTTGACGACACTGCAGCATCGAAGAGATTAACTTTACTATTTATCTCGTGGATTTTTCTTTTCCCCATCGGGCACCGCGTTACGCGGCTTTACATGGCCGCTAACTTTTTTTTCATCCCTGCCGAGAGACCGTAAACAAATGTGTCTCCCATGATTCATGGGAGCCTATATGGTTCGACCTTTTATTTCCCACCCCCCACCCTTTTTGGTTCGTTTCCGGTTTAGGGACAAACGTTTCATCCGGTTCTCTTCCTCTCCTTCTATTTTTATATTTATTTATTTATATTTATATTTATTTTGTTTTTTATTTGATTTTGTTATCATTTTTATAACAATTATTAATATATTTAGCATACGGTTGTTCGTTAATTTTTTATTCAATTTTCAAGTCTTACTTAATAATGCTTGATTATAAATATTTTGTTTAAATATTTGTACAAATAAATTGTTTAGCTTAATTCGTAATATTTAATAGTTTGTGAAAAATATTATCATTGTTATTACCCTTTCGTACATCTGCAATACTTTAATTAAATATTAATAAAATAATATTGATATTGTAAAATAACATAATATTTAATATTGACAGTTTATTTAATTTAATGAATAACTTTGACAGAACAATTCTCAGCAATCCTGCACTGTCAAAATATATTTATGATACTTTTAAATATTTCTCATACCTTTGTATACTTCTGTTATTTATAAGACGAATAAATAAATGACCCGATAAATAAACAAATACTACTAATACTACTAATAAACGATAACAATCGTTATCGTTCATGGGTTAAAAAGTGTAAAAATAAGTTACGAATAAAAATAAAAGAAATTCGTAAGAATATGTAAATAAAATTGAAAAAAAAAAAAATCTGAGCCACGTGACTAATGAAAACTACCCTCCACCCTTCACCCTTCGTTTTCATCGACTAAAACACAAACAGGGAAAGTTAAAGCTTTACGAAGGCAAACGGTAGAGATTGCCAGATGAGCGGGGGAGGGGGGGTACTTGAAATTAAATTCGTCCTGTATTTCCACCTGCCAAGAACCACAGGCTTTACTTTGCATCCAAGCAAAATAAAGGAATTTCACGTTCACCCCTTCGCATACCAATCCTTATTGGCATCCGGTTCTTTATCAAACTTTTCCGCGAATTATTATCACTTCGATTATTTTACGGTTCGTTCGTACGCCCATAGCGATTCGTCGCTTTTGACGTTTCGGAGACGAAGCCAATTTCAATTCTTACAGACTCCTCCCCCCAAAAAGCCCTTTGACGCTTTTTGTCGAAGGGGTGGGAAAAGAAATTGAGAGTTCAGGGCGAATTAAATTGTGGATTTGTCTTAACCCTTTCCGGTCAGTGTCCCCACACCGGGGAATTTTTTAAATCGTCGTAGAAGTCGATCAAAATTGATTAATTAATTTAAAAAATAATTACCTTGCTATTCAACAATTCCGGTTGACTTACGAGATAACAATGCGTGATTGTTCAGAGTAATTAAATTAAATTAAATGATATTAAATTATATTGAATATAATGAAATAAAACGAAATGTAATTCAATTAAATTAAGTATGCCGCCCGCAAAGGGTTAAAGGTATAAAAATACATCGAAATGAATCTGCGACATGATACTAAATGTTTAAATATAATAATTATTTTGAGTTTTGCGCTTACCAACACATTTGGCGATTCATTTTTATTATATAGATTACCATTGTATTTTTTACATTTTATTATAATTATTATTCTACATTTTTTATTTATTATTATTATTACTATTATTAGTATTATTATTATATTATGATTTTAAAATCTTGCTTTAAAAAAAGTGTCGTGGGACACCCTGTGCCAAGAATCACCCAGCAAAAAATATATCGAGAAAATAGCAGAAAAAAAGGTTGATTTTCCCCAAAAAATATATCGAGAAAATAGCAGAAAAAAGGTTGATTTTCCCCAAAAAATATATCGCCAAAATAGCAGAAAAAAAGGTTGATTTTCCCCAAAAAATATATCGAGAAAATAGCAGAAAAAAAAGGTTAATTTTCCCCAAACGTGTCGCGATCTTCCTCGTCCGCTGGTGACTTTTAAGCAAGAGATCTAGGGGTGGGCGTTAAGGGGGTAAGGTCGGGGGTAAGTCGAGTACGATCAGTGCATCAAAAGGGATTCGAATCTCCGCGGTAGAGGGCAAATATGCGAAACCGCCGCAAGTAAATTGGCTTTGAAGTTAGTCCGGCGGGGGTGGCGCATTCGTGAATTATGAAGGTACCCGCAGGAGGGATGTTCGTCGAGGGGGTGGTTTGGTCGGGGGTGGTTTGTTAGAGGCATGGGATCGGTAGTAAGGTGACTTAGCTACCGAAACTTCGAGTTCGATGCAAACCCAACGCCCCCGCAATGCATCTTGACCCCCTCCACCCCTTTCAACCCCCTTTAACCCTCGAGGAAGCCCGAGGGGTGATCTCACCTTGCGAATATATACGAGCCCTTTGGCTAACTGTGCGGACTTCATTAAAATTTCTATGAGTTTGCTGCTGGGGTGAAAAGATGCGGGCTCGGGGTGGCAAGAGGATGGGATGAAAAAAGGGGGATGAAATGGGGTGGGAGGAAACGAGAAGTAAAACCAAGCCTCAACTTCCAACTACCTTTTCACACGTCGCACCCCGTCGTCAGGTACAGCTCTCGCTTCCGGTGAATTGTGCCTCGAGCTAGAACTACCCCCTTACCACCCCCTCGAACAACCCTCTCTACCCCACGCTTGATGGAGACGTATAATTGCCACCAATTATTTTATTCATTTTTTTTTCTACAGCTACATGAAGAAATTCGAATATTCACTGGTCGGCGGTGCGCGCAGGGGTGGGGGTGCATTTTTCACGCTAATCCGGAAACCGATGTCCTACCGGATATTAATCTGACACGGCCGAGGCAATTGGTCGAGAAGTTACGAATCAAAGGTTCCTAGTGTGTGTTCGGATGGAATATTAAGGTTAAATGGAATTTCTGATAAATTAATAAATAAATAATATTGTTGAAAGATAGGTGAAGTGGGAGAGTCGTTGATGAATAATTTTCAGGGATAACATTTTCGAAATAAGATTTAATTTTTGAAAGTACAAATTGCAATAATATTTGCAAAATTTGTATTGAAAACTTTTCATGAACTATTGAAATATGTAATAGAAATAAATAAATAAAAATTAAATACAATATTTAATAAGAAATCAAATTTAACTAAAGAAAATAATTTGCTTTTGATCATTACAATAAAAAAAAAATAAATTGAAATTAAATAATAAATTTAATACAATATTAATCGAAATTTAAATTTTCAAAAATTAAATCGTATCTGAATTAAATTATTTTCCATTAATATTTCGAGTTTCAAATGATTTCTGTATAATTTTGTTGATTGGTCGGATCGCCGAGATTCGTGAAAATTTTGAACGGGGTCGTCGGCAATATTACGAAGAGAGGGAAAAAGGGAGAAAAAAGGGATGGAATCGAAGATGATCCTCGGTCGTCTTTGATGTCAGTGAGATTTGTCGAACAGGGTAAGGATTCAGGTTGGAAATGTATTGAACGATGGAAATGGGAAAAAGGGTTGGAAAGGCGGTTGGGGGTTGGAAAACTGCGGGTTACAGTCTGGGCTTACTACAATGAGAGTAATTGTGCGGTAACCCTGTTCGACAGGCTAGAATCAATTTGAGCGAGTGGAAGGATTCGATCGAGCAAAATCGCTTCGACTTTGCTTTCCCTTTACCCCCCCCCCCTGCCCTCAGCCCACCCTCTCGCTCTTTATCCCATTTTTCAGTGTTGGAAATTGTCTCGGTTTCAAAAAACGAAAAAAATTGCTATATCGAGTTCTGCAGGTCGAAGAGAAAAAATTGAGAATCAAGAACATTTTTTGTTAAAACTTCGAGAGGGGAAAGTAGCCTCGAAGTGATTCAGGCTGAAAAACGTTTAAACTTCGAAAACGTAATAATAGTCGTTTCTAATTTTTCTGAAAAAAACAGATATATTTAATTTTCACAAATTTATGTAATTATTTATTTAATTTGTTATATTTATTCAATGAATGTAATTACTTTTGTTTACTTATTTAATTTTTATTTCTTTTATTTAATTTATTTATATATTCTAACAGATAACCATACACACACACACACATATATATATATATATATATATATATATATATATATCACACACATATATAATTTACGTGAAAAGCTAATTAATTAGAATTCCAAAAACTTCACTTTTGAAAAAACACAAATTTTACTGCGTTTAATCTGCCGAAGAGGGGAACCAGAATAAAGCTACCGAATCTCCTCGCTTCCAAAGGGAGATTGTAGATCCTCCTGATCCCAGTCGTTCTCGTACTCGTTGACACCAGAAGTCTCTCCCTTTACCTAGAGGGAAAGCTTAGATCCAGAATACAAGCTACTCCTGTTCCATTGTTCCGCATATAATTCCTCGCCCCCCTCCCAACGTCTCTCTCTCTCTCTCTCTCTCTCGCTCTATTTATTTTTGTTGTATTATTTTGGTATTTTTGTTATACTAATATTTATTTATTATTTAGTTAAACCTTATCCCTTTATTTTTTTAATATGCTAGTTTTGTCTCAAATTGTCCGAAAGTTTTTTAACTAGGGCATAATGAAATGTATCATCATAATTATCATCCCCCCCTTCCTTTCTGTCGCTCTTTCTCTTTGAAAAGATCGACTGAACTAATTTTTACTATGTGTAGTAAAAGTTAGTAATGTTGAAATAACGTTATTATTTAATTTATTGTTGTTATTTCTCACATTGTACTTTCCATATCGTGTTATTATAAAACTAATATTGTATTATTTACTTTTCGTTACTATCTTTATCTTACTTCTCGTTATTATTATTATATTATTGAGTTCTTGTTATCACGTTTGTTTCATTTTATTTTATTATCTCATCGTGTTTGGGTTTTTCATTATTATATATTATTTATTTTATTATTTTGTTTATTGGTTTGGTTTATATTGTTTATTATTGGTTATGTTTATTTAGTGCACATCTCGTTGGTAATGTTTATAAAACCTTTTTGTTTGCCAGGAAAGTGTAACCTGGGAATAATGAATTCTATCATTATCAGCATCATCTCCTCCCCTCCACTCCCCCTCTTTCCTTCTCATTTTCCTTCAGACTACACATTCGTACAATCACTCGAGGATGAACGAGGGGAATTGCTGGAGTTCCGAAACGTTCCAACGATCACGACTTAAACTCGGTTACCTCCGGGCTATTCGGAAGATACGTGTTATACGTGAAACTCACCCTCGTATCGAAAAGCTCGTTTCGTCTCCCGATACTTTCTTTTTTTTTTTTTTTGCTTCGCGCAAGATTTCGCTAAAAGAGTACCGAAAATTGAATATTACTTGTCAAAGTTGAAAAATGTTTGCAAAGCTGAAACGGTTATTTCTTCTTTCATCCTATTTTGAAAGTATTTTGAAAAATTTATGATTTTTGTCCAATTTTTTGCCTTTATCGATGATAAAGAATTAATAAAATTTTTTTATTTTTTTTTGTTTTTTTTTTCGGGGAAAAACTTACGTTTTTTTTTTGGTTTATTCAAAAGACTCTAGTTTCACACCAACTAATTGCAATTCTGGAATTTTTCGATTCAGTTTTTGGAAGCTGGAAAATTGTAGACTTCATGGCACGTTCGAGGAAAATAATTGAGAAAAAAAAACGAACTGATGAGATTCGGTTTGGTAGTGAAAAAAAAAAATTACCGAGCTAATTTGTATTTATAAGGGCGCAACGCAATTTTTAAAGTCAATTTGGCCCATCAATTTTCTAACGGAACAAGAATGCCGTCCATAATCATTAATGCAATGATAATAAATTTATGAAATATAAATTAATTGAAAATTAATTAAAATAATTATTGAAAACATAAAAAAGTACATTTAATGGAATATCGAAAAAGTCATTTTGAAAAATCGTTGCTTCGGTCTATTAAATTGCTTTAACGGATCACAATGGCACTACTGATAATTAATATAATGATAATAAATTAATCGTACATAAATTGTTTCAACAAATAAAAAAAAAGAATTTTTGTTTAATAATCATTATTATCAGTATGGACGTAAAAAAAATCCGAAAGACAAAATAAAATATACGTTAAAATAAAACATCCAAACAAAAATACAAAAAATATAAAGAAAACAAGCGACAAATAAGATTCAAGAATACATTGGAGTGGTTGATTGTCATTTGTTCATAGGATTGAAATTGCGAGATATGCAATTTTTTTTTCTTTGACGGATCCCTACTAATTTTTCGGAGGGTTCGGACCGAGCTCGATTATGAAGAATTATACGATAGGGACGACGAGCTCTGGGACGAAATAATCACCAGTTCGGGATAGGACAATGTGCGGACATGGCGAGTCGCGAATAATCCTTCGTTAGACTAACGAGGGACGTGATATTGGGCTACCGTTCTCTTTCATTGGAAATTCGATTGCACATGCGCATCTGTACACCCAAGTGACCATGTCGTTTTTTATTTCTGATTCCTCGTACGAGAATTCGACGTATTAAGGGGGTGTACATTAGCTTGAAAGTTCAAAGCTCCAAGTAGTCGAATTGCATGGCTTTCATTTTTATTAGCCTTTTCATTTTTATTTGCAGTGTGAATTTTTATATATATAACAATCCACACTGTATTTTCAAACCCAAACAAAACCAGACAAAGGGTCGTCCTTATTACTACGATTTTCGTAAAAGCTCTGCTCTAAGCTGATACATAATTTTTTCTTTTGCATTTTTCTCGGAACCCTTTCATAAAACAAGGAATTTGAAGGAATTTGTTTTAGCTTGATATTCTAAAGCTCCAATTATTTTGATTCCATGGCTTTGAAGCGTAGTCTTTGATTTTTATTTCCATTGGGATTTTCCTGTTTTATAAAACTGAGGTTTTTATGTCAGAATCGTTTTCAATTCGTTGAAAAGGTAGAAATAAAGTTGTCTCTTTTTCGTTTAAAATCGAACTTTTTTCTACACATAGTAATTGCCATGATTTTGTAAATTTAATAAATAATCAATAAGTATATTAAATTACTATTTATTATTATGATTTTATTATTACAAAATAATTATATAACATAATTTTTCAATAATACTGAAAGTAAATAAAACATTATGGTAAATATTAACGAAATAATTATAAACATTTAATAGAAACTTGAATTATTTATAAATCGTAATATGCTTGGTAAAAATTGAAAAAAACAATATTTAATAATACGACAAAATATTATATTTACTGTAATAAGCAATAATATTATATTATAACTATTGGACAATTCTATTATAACTGTAGAAAATTATAGTTATAGTAATTATAGTATTTAATAACTTTCAGATATTATTTGTTTATTGAATAATCATACTTACGTTATTTATTTATCGTTTATTTATTAATAATATTTACAAATCTTTTTCACTTCTGTTATTTTGATCGGTTTTATTGTTTTTTTTTTTTTATCGAACGTGGCAATTTGAAATTTCGTATTTATCGTTCGGTTTTCGCGAGGGGGAAAAAAAGCGAAATGGAATTTCGTTAATGATGAGACAATAGTGGTGGGAAGGGCGTCGGTCAATTCGATTATTCGGGCATGATTTCATTTCCTCCCGATGGAGTCCGAAGAATAGACGAGTAGCGGAACGAAAGAAACAAAATAGAATCGTTAATGAGACAGTCGGGCAGGGAAAAAAAAGAAACGGGGTGGAGAGATAAATTGAGGAAGAGAGTGGAATGTAAATGATCGAACGGACGTTTTACTTCCGTCGCAGTATCGGTTTATTTTCCTTTCGTTCCTCTTCATCTTGTTTTTCACTTGAAATCGTGGAAATGTCCGTTTCGTCGTGTATTTCAAGCACAATGATATTTTAAGGGGGTCGATAGTTTCAGTCGTGAACTTTGCCCGTTTTTTTAAGACGACTTGATAAATAAATAGCGGTCAACGTGAAACAAAAGAATGATGTATTCATTCGTAAACAAAAGTGGAAGATCTTAAATCATTTTTTTTTCACACCCCTTAAGGGATGGTTAAAACATCGAGTAAAAATCTGGTCCAAAATCGGGAAATCCAAAATCCTGGATTTTTAAATCATAGTAAATCGTGTTTTGAGTTTTACGTATTTTTTTCTGAATTTAATTAAGTCTTGTGTTCGTACGTAATTTTTAAATAGCTTTTGAACAAGTTGATTTTCCTCTATCTTTAAATAGTGAAAGAAATTCGAAGCTCAACTTTCAAAAAGTTAATTATTTATTTTTAAATAAATTCATTATTTGTCAATTTTTCAAGAAGTCGTTTCCTTTGTTTTTTTAATACTCTAAATTGGTCAATAATTAAAGCATTGTATCGAAAAATTTCAAAACTGGAGACTTCAAGCTTCAATTCCATTTTTTTGTTTTTTCTCCACGACCATTTTTCGAAATGTTACATTTTTTTTTAAATCAGCACAAAACGATCGATTTTTTTTTCTTCATTTAATACGTTACTGGATTGATTGTCAACTGGATGAATTAACAAATTATTCATAAATTGTCCTAATAATTAATTACTTCAATGAATAGAAAATAATAAATTCTATTAATGAATGAACGATATAACTAAATGAATAATAGTCAGGTAAGAGAATTAATTATAAAACCAACTCCTTCCTTCTTTATTATGAATTAAATTAATTGACTTAATCAATGGGTAAAATGAACTAAATTAATGAATTAAATAAGAAATGAAAATTAAGGAAAATTTGGTGGATAAAAATATCCCGTGGTGAAAAAGTGTAACCTCTTTTCCATAATTTATGCAAAATGTTCTACAACCTCTTCCACCCCAAAAAAATAGAATTTAAGAGATCTTTTTTTTTTTAATCGGACTTTAAAGCGAAAAAACCTGGCGAAAAATGTTATAACTGCCCGAGTAGTGTTGCAAGCTGGGTCGTTTAACCGATAAAAATGAGTTGAATTGTCCATACAAGTGGAAGATAAAAATTTGCTCGGGCAGTACCGGAGCTTTGTACTTCAAGAGCTTTACAGTGACTTTATTTCTTCGTTACTCCACTATCTACGATGAAGCAGCGAAGAGATGAGAAAAATCTCACCTTTTCTCTCACTCAGTCTTAACCTCCGTTCATCGTAGCTGGTCTTCTCGAAAAAACAGTTGAGAGGGGATTTTGGAGACATTGAACTTTGAGGACTGTCCCCATAATAGCTAATTTCCGCAGAGGCAATCAACGATCCTCATTTATTTCTTAATAGCTTTTTGCAAAATGTCAGCATATAAACAAAAGTTTGAAAGTATTTTAATATTTTTTTCAACATTATTATAGTTTTATTATTTATCTTATTTTCCAATGTTTGAAATGTTATTTATTATTATTGTTATTATTATTTATTATTATTTATTACTATGGTATTATTTTATTGTTTTTTATTGTTCTGTTTTATTAATGTCATTATTTTTATTATCCTGATAATAAAAATAATTGCCCTATTTTGTTGGTTCAAAAAATATTGATTGTTCATTTTTGTTTGGGTTTGACAAGTTAAGGACCGTCCCCAAACTAGACAGACGTCCTTTAAGTCAACATTAAATGTATATAAAGACTTCGAAATTTTTTTTCTCATATATCCTCAAATCTACTGTTTTTCCTGGGGGTGTTACTTTCTGCTCGATACGTCCAGGCTTGAAGGAAAAAAGAAATGAGAAAGGGAACGATCGAAGAAAACTGGAGAACTCGTTGCGCGAAAAGTATAACTTTGCCGGCTTATATAAAGCGCGAAACAAGAACGGGGCTGCCTCTTTCGAGTACACGTACCGTGTAACGACGATGTAATAAAAGAGAGAGAGAGAGAGAGAAGAAAAAAAGGGGCGAACCGGATAATCGTAATAATGAAGAATTGCTGGCGAAAGGCAACGAGAGGGAACTTTAACAGAGTCTCGGGAAAATTGTGGCGAACTCTCGGGAAGAAACTAAGTAATCAGATTACAATGACACTCGAACGGTCTTTAGGTTCACGACGGGGAACTTCTTCATTATGATTTTTTTTGTTTTTTTTTCTACTTTTGAATATTTCATACTTTTTTTTTACTGAACTTTCACATATATGTGTTTGGGTTTACCGAGGGTACTAAAAGGATACTTGGGGATGATGAGAAATTTTGAAAATTTGATATAAAAAAAAGGGTAAATGTGTGGCATTGATATTTCGAAAATACGATTTTTCAAAATAATTTTTATAGCCCAACATCTTAATTTCAATTTACGATAAATATTTTGAAAAAAAAGCTTCAAAATTTATGGGAAGGGAGGAAAGAAGGGTTAAAAAAATGGTTTTTCAACTTTTTATTTATATATTATCAATTTTAAACAAAAAATATTTGTTCCAAATAAAAATCAATTTTTAAACTCGAAAAAAATGTAAGTACAGAAAAATCGACAAATTTACGAATGACGATTTTATGAAAAGTAAAAAAGATCAGGTTTCATCTTTCTTTTCCTATAGTTTTTTTTTCGAAAATTGATTATTAAAATCTTTTCCTCGTGAAAAATCGATTTTATTCCACAACATTGAATTTTTGGACTTTAATAAATTTCCCAAAGTATCTACTCACAGAAAAGATTTTTTATTAACTTTAAAAATACTCGAAATTGTTTTTACTTCTGGCAAGAGCGACTCTTTGTTTAAATAATGATTCATTTTAACATTTATCAATATTTCTCTCTATAAAAAATCTTTGTCCTTGCCAAGAATGTTTATTGACAGTTTATTGACAGTTTATTCCACTAATTTCGTAATAATAATCTAAGATAATTAAAAATTATGAGAAATACTAACCCTTCTTGGAGGCGTGAAACGAATCATCTTTGGGCACGTATTGGATGTCGTAGACCAAATTGGTCTTTGGCAGTATAACTTTGTCCTTGTTTATCTTGTACACGGCGTATTTGAAGGCCAACTCCGTGCTGCTATCCTTTTGGTCATGAGTGAATATTGCGCCTGCCAAAAGAAGAAAACAATCGTTGGAGTGAAAGCCCAATCGATCAATTGCAATTGGAAGAAATTGCAGCAATTATCACGAGTCACGTGACCCGTAATAATTGCTTTTAAAGCAACTGTCCGAGTATACGAAAGTTTTTATCTTCTGTTGCTGTTAATTACAAAGAGGTTGATCAACCTAATGGATGAAACATCACGTTTGCCTTCCGGCAAGTTGGTCTCTCATGGCTTCTCGTTACTTCCACTGCCAAAGTGTCAAAAGTTTTTTCCAATATGGCGGCAAAAAAATGAGAAAGTGAGCTAATTGAGCCGATTCCCGGGTTTGTTTCGGCCAATACTCGGATGGGTGACCGTTCAACCTGGCTTCTGTTCCGGCCAACGATTCTCACGTTTGGTTATCTTTTTGACCATCCAATAATACACTAAGGTTCTATAACCAATTTTAGCACCGAAAAAAACCAAAATCAACAATTTCCCTGTGCCCTCTTGGAAACGGGTTTGGGATAAGCTTCGAAGGCTCCCGCAATGACTTGTCCCAGGACGATTGAAATTACTGAATGGCATTCGAGAAATCAATATACATTGAATTTTTGAGTCATTATTGATAATAATAAAAATAAACGGACGAAATTAATTAAACTTAACAATTCAGACTTTTTTTAAAACAGTTGGAACAGATATTCAGTTAGTGATAAAGGTTTATTAAAGCTGTTGAATTTAACTTGAATTATTATTAAAAGTTTATTGAAATCAACGTTTTTAAGTGTTAATTTATTATGAAATTAATTATCTGTATCCTAAATCTCCTAAATCGAAGATTCCCTATTTTAGGATAGCTTTTCGACCATCTTATAATATCCTCAAGGTTGGATTACTTATTTTAGCAACAGAAAAGCCAAAATCAAAAGTTTCCCTGTGCCCTCTTGAAAAAGGGATTGGCAAAACGCTCGAGGGCTCCCTCGGGGATTGGGAACTGAATTATTGAATGTAACAAATGACATCAAGTGAATCGAACGATTCAGCAGGTTCCGTTAGAGCTTTACATCGGTGAAAAAAAAATATATTGCAAGTGGCAGTCTATCGCACCTACGTGGGAATACAAAAAAGATGGCCTTTTGAGAGATTCCGTTGGGATTGCTGGCTGTAGCGACACGGGCTCACAATTTTGCATATTCCAAGCCGAACGATCCGTCATTCAAACTCGCCTTGCCGCAGGGTTTCAATGCCATGCACACGTTCACTGGTGGAACGATTTATAAAAATGGGAAAGGCAATTTTCTCTGAAGACGTTCGAGAAATCTTGTAACATCAAAGCCTATTTCCAGACTGTACAAGGCGTCGGATAAAAATTAAAAAAAAACATCTTATCTCGATCGCAACCATTTATCTTCGAACACGAAAGTATAAAGTTACAATGTTCAAACCTTATTCGATGATAATAAAATTTATTCAAATCGTCGTACAGTTAAATAAAATGGATACGAACTTTGTGATTTTGGATTTGGATTAATATTGTCACGTCCTGAGGGGACGTGGTCATATATATTTTGTTGTATTCCTCTTTTGTGCCTACGCCTAGCGCAATAGCACGGGATGAGGGGTGAAAAAGGGGACGTGCTGGTGGAAAGGATGATTTTGGAGGAATAATGCGGATGATTCAATTATGAAAATAATGGTTTTGACTATTTTGTTCGTTTGACTTTTAATTTATTAGAATTAACCAATTTGTTAAGTCTATTATGTGAAAAGTATGACAGAAAAATACAATAAAGAAGAGAAATCGGTTCGCTTACATTGACGGATTGTCGTGGATGACCCGGTCGCTCGAGTATCGAGTATC
>JAPYZI010000369.1:0-65589 GCA_030523105.1 Ophioninae sp. A BG-2022a | reverse complement strand
AATACAGCATGCGGGTTGAGGAAATACAGCATGCGGGTCGAGGAAATACAGCATGCGGTCAAGGAAATACAGCACGAGTACCGAGGAAATACGGCATGGCGGTCGAGGAAATACGGCACGGAGGCCGAGGTAAGGGGTGGTCAAGGGGAATATCGATGAAACGAGGGTGTTTTGGAGGCTGTGCGGAGAGCGAGGATATGCGGTGGCCTGGGGGGTACAAGGAAACAGGGGGCAAGGAAACACGGGTTCCTCCGAGAGTGGGCAGGGGCAAGGGGGTACAAAGGGAGCAAAGTGGGCACCGTGGGGGGTTTTAAGAACGCGAAGCGAATAAGAGAACCGGTCGCTTCTCCGGTCGTGTTTTTCGAAGCCTCGAGTATATCGTGTCGATTAAGAGGTGGATTACGACTGCGCGTTGAGAAATTCATCGCGACGCTTAATAGGGCACCCTCGTATCGGTCACGTAATCTTTCTTGTTCTTTTTTTTTCTTCAATCTTACTAGCGTTTTTCCAACTTTTGGGGGGACAGAGATATTGGGGTTCTGCTGAAAGATGTTGGAAAGCCTATCATAACTCATCGATCAACACTCGTTGGATTTTATGTCGCACGGCAGAATCAGAAAAAAAGAACCCTCAGCTTTATCAAGACGAGTCTTTATCGTGATTCGGTGTCGGTTTCCCGGTTCATTCGGAATTATTTGGGGCTTGGATCGAGACATCGGGATTTGTTTTTGGATAGTCAATAACACTATTCGAATAATGAATTAATTATAAAGTGTGTAGAAACGAAAAATGATTGATTGACGAAACCGATCAGAAAGTAAAAATGGTACGAAAATCAAGGTAATTGAAAATAAAAAATATTCAGGTAATATCTTTACAAGATAAGAGCAATTACCAAATAAAACTATTCATTAAATAAACATTTTTAAGAACTACGAATATTCAAACGAAAACATTTATTCACAAATCCGAGGACTTAAAAAATGTTAAACAATTTGAAAATAAATATATTTGGAATACGCAATACAATTTTTTTGTTCCAATATATTTCTGTAATTTTACATTTTTTTTACTTCAATATCGTTTGAATTTAACAATAAAGTCAAACTTTTTTCAACCGCTAATTCAATAAATCACCAAACGGATAAATAAATAAATAAATAAATATACAAATAAATAAATGAGCAAAAAAATAAGGAAAACATAAAATAATAAACAAATAAATCGGAAAATAGTCGAAAGAGAGTATAAAAATATATTTATAGACATTTCTTTTTTGCCCCAGAGTGAAACGATCTTTACATCCGGGAAAATAAATATTTCTCGTCGGAAACTTTAAATCGTACGAAGAGTGTTTCTACGAGGAGTCGAGAAGTGGCAAGCTCATAAGTCGAAGGGCTTTTGACAGCTTAGCTGACAGCCGTCTCAGCTGAAATTCTCTCCGGGCTCCATTTTTTATCTCCCGTTTTTTTACCATAATCTGTTAATCTTATCATCACTGATCGGACTCCCTCATCGTTTTTTTTTTCAATTTTTTATGTATATGTATATGCATATATATTTTTTTAAAATAACGAGCTAGAACGATAGGACGCGCTTATCTGTGCTATTCAAGGATGCAATTAATTATATGGTGACTGGTTGCTCCGTTTCACTCTTCCATTCCCTCCAGCCTGTCGAATTTATATGCGTCTATATATATTGCAAGAAAAAAGTATATTTCGAGATGATAAGTTCATGATAGTTAAATAGAATGGAAACGTATGGACATAAACAAATACTTAATTCACTCTTAAAAAAAAATGATTTTTCATTTATTTTCATTTAAAAAATATATATATATATATTTTTGCATATATCCGCATTGTACTAATTTATAGTGAAATAACGTGTATATTATTTATGAATGCCACAATAAATTAGTGACGAATTGTTAAATATTATACAATTGATATTAATAATACTATATATGTCGATTTATCATTATTTTCAATTTATAAAATATCATGTTATTAACAACTAATATAGTATTAGGTTGGGGAATAAGTTCGTACCATTTTTATATGTTCTTTTATTTTACGACGATTTTTTTGCAGTTCCTCTTTTTGAGTAATTAAATTTTTTTATTACTTTCGGGGCTTAGAAATGGAATATTTGAAGCAACATTTTCGACACCTGCTCTTCTTCGCTTTTTATCGAGGCGTAAACGCTGCTAAAGCAGCCCGGGACATTTGCAACGTCCAAAATGTTGTCGAAAATGTTGTTTTTCATCTCATTGATATTCCATTTCTAAGCCTTTTAAAGTAATAAAAAATTTAATTACTGAAAAAGCCGATTAGCATAGTTTTGAAGAGCGAAAAGAGTTCTATCGAATGAATATTATATACTTTGCCAAAAAGGAAAAAAAAATCATTGAAAAATAAAAGAAAATATAAAAACGCTGCGAACTTATCGCCCAACCGAATATATACCTTATTTTTTGTTGAATTTCAATTTATTTATTAACTTACATACGTATATGAAAATCGATGAGAGGTGATTGAGACGAGAGACCCTGTACATTTCCGAGAGTGCGTTAGAGAGCACTTTGGATCCATAATGGTCAATAAAACGAAACCGTAATCGATTTCTCGGCAATCGGACGAGGGCAAGAAGAAGGGAGCGTTAGCTGAACAAAACGAAAAATCAAAATAAACAAATAAATAAAAAAAATATAAAAATTGTTTTTTTTTCTTCTTTTTTATTTTAATGGGGGAACGACTAGTGAGAAAGGAATGCGTCAAGAGAGTGCAGAAATTGGCAATTCATATATATACATATATACAGATCGGTAATGCTATAGTCAATTTGCCTCCGTTAAGTGGTTTACATCTGGTGGGCAATAAGGTGCGCAGTCGTAAAAATCGTTTACAAGAGCGGGCCCGAGTTTCGGTCTCGTACGAGGCAACGTGGTGGTGACAGAAACGGCGACATTGACGCGGAATTGATTCGCAATTCAAGTCGCGCGACGAATTGAGCCGCCAAACGGGACCGCGTCAATTTCACGCGCTCGGGTAGATGGATTAATTTTTGTTTGAAGGCTTTCGCAAAAGATTTTTGTTTTTGTAATAAAGGACTATCTCTCTTTTCTTCATCGAAACGAATCTTATCGATTCAAGCAAAACAAAAACGATCCACTATAAACCCAAACAAACCAAAATGATACCCACCAAACCCAAACAAGCCACAAACATCTTAAGTCACAGAAAAAAAAAAAATTCCGAACAAACCCAACCCAACGAAAACGGTATTGAGCCAACCCAAATAGGTCAAAACAAACTTTAAAAAACCAAAGATATCCGAATCAAAGCTAAAGGAACCAAAAGGATCCCAAACAAATCCAAAAAATCCCGATGAAACAAAAAGGATCCCGAACCAACCCAAACAAACCAAAAAGATGACGAGCAAACCAAAGAGATTTCAAAGAAACCCCAACAAATAAAAACAAACCCAAACAAATCACAAAGATCCCAACAAAACCCTTGCAAAAAAAAACAAACTCAAACGAACCACAAAAGTTCCGAACAAACTCAAACAAACCACAAAGATTTCGAACAAATTCAAATAAACCAAAGAGATTTCAAAGAAACCTTAACGAACAAAAATAAACCCAAACACACCGCAAAGATCCCGAACAAACCCAAGCAAACCAAAGAAATTCCAAAGAAACCCCAATAAACAAGAACAAACTAAAGAGATTCCAAAGAAACCCCAACAAACAAAAATAAACCCAAACAAACCACAAAAATCCCAAACAAACCCATACAAACAAGAAACAACTAAAAATATGTATAAGTAACGTGTAAACTGAAACTCAGTGTCCATCGAACCAGCATCGTCGCTCAGATAACAGAAGAGAGTACGAAGAAAAAGGAACAGAAGGAACGTGGAGGGAAAAAAGAAGAGAAGTATGAAAAAAAATGCGCTTGAAGTACGTAATCCTCGGGTGTACACTTTCCTCGATCCTCGAAGCGATGACTTTTTAATTAACGTGGGCAACGTTGATTTCTATTTGCTCGTACTCTAGCTTGTGTACGGATGTGTGCAAGTGTGTGGTATCGCTGATAGGTAACAGTGCACCGTGATGGAACCGGACGAACCACTCGAACCTTTACAGAGAGAAAAAGAGGGAAAGAGGGAGACCGAGAGAATTGCACGATCGCCACGAATTTTTCCTCGAGCCTCATGGACTGGACGAGGACCCATTGAAAGTCTTGGTTCTGCGATGAGACCAGTGTCGGAGGAGGGGGGGGGGGGGGGGGTCTGGTTTCAGAGGTTAGAATGATGTGGACACCCAAAAAGGATTATTTGAACATTTTTTTTCGGGGGAATAAGTAAGATTATTGGAACAACTTTTTCACATTAATTTCTACGTACATTGATAAAGTTGTGTACCAAATTTGAGAAAAATATATTCATTATTTAATGATTTAATAATTATGTGACAAAACACTAAACCAGTGATTTTGGCAACCCAATTGTTCTGAAGAAGAAAAGAAATAAATCTCAAAATAGACTATAAAGAATTGAGTTTTATTTTTATTAATTTTTCAAGAATAAACACACATTATCGTTGTTAACAACTAATTAATAAAAAACGTTAGCAACAAAATTTACAAATTTATTTCGATGGAATAAGTAAGATTAATGGAAGAACTTTTTGGCATTAATAAAGATTCGACCAAATTTGAGAAAAAAAATCAATTATTTAACGAGTTAATAGTTACGTAAAAAACACTTTGATTTTGACAACCTAGTTTCTCTGAAAAACAAAAGAAATTCGATCTCAAAATAGACTTTAAAGGAATTAAATTTTATTTTTACTAATTATGTCCAAAAAAATCACGTTTTTGATGAAAAAAAAAGGTTAGCAACAAAAATACCTAAAAAATGTATTTAACGATAGCTATGCTAGAAAGACTTATTGTAACAAAACGAATTGATTATGAGAATACGATTGAATTTCAAATGAATAATACTTTATGAAAGATAGCATCAACACACCCAAACGATAGATATTTAAACAAAGAATTACTAAACGAAAAAATGGCATTTATGATAAATTCAATGATCGAATAAACCAATTATAAAATCTAATTGACTACAAATCCAAATGGCATGTAACTTTTACAACTCAAAATGCACGTTTTTTAAAATAAATAAATGTAATAAATATAAATACTATTAATATCTAAGTATAATTCATAATAATTAAATGTTGAAGACGAATTAATAGATAAATCTCTAGAATCATTTTTTGCGTACAGATTTATCATCGGTAATTACCATTAATAATAACAATATCAATTGCAATAACAAGGGCTTGAATTCCAATAAATAAGATTATGTAAATCAATTAAATGAGTTATTGAAATAAATAAATGAAGTGAATAAATCATGCAAATTCGGAAAATACATAAACAAAATAGATGGATGAGATGAATTATTGAAATTAACGACTGAGTAATATAAATTAATTAAATAGATTAAATTGGAAATAACTTAATTAAATAAATAAGTAAAAATGTCTTTGTATTTGTTTCAGGTTAATACTACAAACTTGCAATTTCTGTATATCTCTCGGAACACTGTAAATCTGCAAAGTGTGTGTCTATGTGCGTTAGACTTGCCATTATGCTCTGTCTACCGTCGTATATTGGTGTATCGGATCTCAAGTGGATTGCGGTGCCCGTTTTGTCGGAAGGCGACCAGGCGAAAAGATATATATAGCGTGCAAACCCACTCGCCCACTTTGCTACCCCCGATCCATTGCTGCCGCTCTCACTCTCTCTCTCTCCCCCCCTCTCTCTCTGAATAGGACCTATAAGGGGAGAATGGAATAGAAATACGAGCTTCCCAAAGTGAAGCATCACACTGTATGTAAATTGTACCACGCATATACACATCCATTTTCACGAACACGTGGAAAAGTTATTTTGAAGACATCCGGTTTCGAGGATGGTTCCCAAAGTAGCAAATAAATACCATACTCAACATTCGACTGAATCCAGTATAACGAAAACGACTTCTGGACGAATTTTTGAGGGCCGTCCTCGAAACAGCCAGTGTCCCCAGAGTCAACGTTACGGGGATAATCTCAGCTTTGAAATACTCAGCTATGGATCCAGTCCAATATTTCAAAAATCTCTTCTGTACGAAATTTCAAGCAACGTCCTCGATAATGCCAGGGTCCCCAGAGTCAACATTACATAGTCAAACTCGGCTTCGAAATAACTCATCGACAAATAAATACGGCACTCAACATTCGACCGAATCCAATATTCTAACGACTTCAGGACGAATTTTTGAGGGCCGTCCTCGAAACAGCCAGTGTCCCCGCAGTCAACGTTACATACGCAAACTCAGCTTAGAAAAAACGCAAACCGCGAATAAACAGCATACTCAACTTTGGACCCAGTCCTGTCACTCCGAAATCACTCGCGGACGAAATTTTGAGGACAGTACGCGAAACAGCCACTGTCCCCATAGTCAACGTTACGTACATAAAACCGGCCTCGAAATTACTTTTTCACTTCTTCGCACACCGTGAACGTAACATTTCTCCAATCTACTGGAAACAAGAGGCAGAGGGCGCGCGGGTAAGGAGGGTAGAGAATTGGAAAGGGGCGAGAGAGAAAGAGCAAAGAGGGACAAGATAGAAACGTCAGGGGTGGTTTTACCACGGTTACGTCGAGAGGGTGTGTGTTGAACACGGCGCGAGTCTCTCTCAACCTCCCGTTGGCATATTGAGGGAAAGCAACCGACCGAGTCGGATTAATTCTGGCAGATTAACGCCTTTGCTTCGGATATAACGCGCCGCGCAACCCCTCGTACCACCCCCTTGAGCCACTTTCATACAGACGCGGAACAACCGCTAATGCGGGCTAATGAAAGTTTCCAAGATTTCCCAGGCGCGGTTTATTATGTACACACGTACAGGGTGACTCGAAAAGTTACGTTCAATTAAATATACAAATGGGGAGTATCGATAATTACGCATTGTAATCTAGGGCACGTTTGGGTCCTAGATTCATTTGTAAACTGAAGGAAACAAACGATGAACTTTATTTTTATTTACCTTATTACTATTATCTTTATTTTTGTATTACTTTATTTATTTCATTATTACTTTATTTATTTATTGCTTTATTATGATTATTTTTATTTTTGTATAACTTTATTTATTTATTTAATTTTTACGTATTTTTTCGTCGGTGTATGTGTAGGTTCGTATTGGATTTTATTTTTTATTTCGATCGGTCTTGTTTGTGCTCGATGATTTTTTTTCAGCTCGAAGGAGGAAATTAAATTGTTTTTTTTTACAGTTTGTCCTGCATAATATTTTCTTTTGCTCTTTCCTTTGAGTGCTTTCCTATCAGAAATTATAAAAAATATATGTGCACTCCTTCCATGAACTCTTTTTAGTCTGAAAAAAAATAGATTACTTTTTAGTTTTCAATTTTTTGTCAGTCACGATACGAGGTAATTTTGAAAAATCATTGTACCCTTGAGCACTCACAGTTTCTTAGTAAATATTTCGAGAAGTATCTACCTTAAAGAGGGAAAAATAAAAACCTGTGCCAAAAGGAAATTAAAAAAAAAAAACAAATAATATCAAAAAGATTTCCCGAAGTAAGGAAAAAAACAAATTTTTTCAAACGTCTCATTTCGAATCACTCTGTACATACGTATGAATCTATACACTACAAGTGAAGATTAACATTTACATGCCCGTACATTTTTTGTGTGGATGTACGCGTATAAGCACTATTTTTCGATACGCTCAACCCTCGTTGATTCTTCACCTACGTCTCATCTTTTCTCAACAACCGGGAAAACAGGAGAACAACAATTGAATTGTTATGAGGGTCGTACGAGAGTGTGGAGAGGGGGGAGAGTAATGTCGAGCTGCGGGGCAGGGGGGGAGCGCGGTTGTACGATGTAGTTACAAAAAAAATCACTATATGAGGGAAAGGTTGCAGGGGAAAAAGGAACCTGAAGTGACTACTTTCGTCGTAAATTCGATATTCGTCATCTTTTTTCTGAAAAAAGGAGAGTGAAAGATCTTCGTCAAATATGTGACATAGTATGACTAAGTGAGTTTGTTTTTCATTCAATTAATTAAATTATTATTATATATAAATTAATTAATTTTAGATTAATTTTCCGATGATATGTATAAGATTAATGATACATTATTCAGTATATATAATATATTAAAGGTTGCTATTGATTAAATATGCAATAGAACAATATTTTAATATATTAAAATTTATTGAGTAGTGTTTGTATAATTATTGTTCAATAATTGTTATATTCATTACATATGATATATAATTATGTAATATATAGTGAATAAAATATTAATGATCATCAATAATTACTTAACGAGTTATCAATTAACTAAATATATATTATATATTTATATATATTTAGCTAATTACCATTATGCTCTAATTATATAATATACAAAATAAAGATATTATCATACATTGAATTGTATTACAGATCGTTTTTTTTATTATTATTTAATCATACATTATTAAGCTTGATTACAATTCGACAATTAGTCGATCCTAAGTGAAATTAATTATATAACGATTAGTATCTGAATCGTTACTTAAATACAACTATTTTCATAAGCAGCTAATGTTATATATACGTTTCTCTTTCGAAGCAATTCCTGCACTGGTAGGTTAACAATACTTTGTACGCACCAAAATGAATTATGTAAATTTATTACACGTTCATAGTGAAATTAATAAAATTAAAATCTTGCAAAAAAAATCCTCATTTAAAAAAATTAAAAAACACCCTTATATACTTAAAAAAATGTATATATATTTATATATATTTATATATACCCAAGTTTGGGAAAGAAAATAAGAGATATTTGACTATTAATTCGCGTCTTAATTAATTAGCGCAGCCCTGAACAGCGAGGGGATCATCGTGGCCGAAGGCAACGAAAGTGACGTTTGCGAAGGTGAAGTGTAATAATTGGGGCGTGAGTCTCTCTCTCTCTCTCTCTCTCTCTCTCTCTTTCTCTCGCTCTTTATGTATAGTATGTGTGTATATATATATATATATGTAAGTGTGTGTGTGTGTGTATACAGGGTGACCGGTAAAGTCGTCCAAACGGCGTCCAAATTGACAGTTTCAGAAAATTATTTTTTTCGTAATTTCTACCTGACTTCGATGGATATTTTTATGTGTGTGATAATGAATTGCTACAATGTGAAGCACCGGCCAAACAGCGAGTATCATCGAGGCAGCAATCGCAGTCTAAAAAAAAAGTAGTAGTTCATCGTGTCGCGGTTTGAGCATCTGCTATCAAGGAGAATGCATAACGGCCCTTGTCAGAGTTACGAATTTTCACAATAATAAGAATAAATCGCAAGATGTATTGGTAAGCACAAAACTCGAAAAAATTACTATATTTAGACGTTAAGTGTCATATCGCAGGTCCATATCGATGTATATTTATACCTTGAAAACAAATCCACCGAAAATTCGCCTTGAACTCTCCATTTTTAGGGAAAAATGTCGAAAAAATATTCTAGAAACTTTTTTTACATATTCTCAGTCTGATTTTGCATTTTTGGAAAAAATTCGGGCATACTCGCAATTAACGGAAAATTTACGATTAAATAGACCCTTTCAATACTTTTAAAACGGAAACGGAATTTTTTTGACTTCCCCTGCCAGTTTTCCGGAATCACAAAAACCACGTGATTTCAAAAGGCCGTCGAGTAAACTTCTTCTATGCTATGGAGATTTAATTGTTATGCTTGGAAAAGCTTTTTGTCTGACTTAAATAATGGCGTTGGAATCATATGGATATCTCTTATAGTTTGTCCGGAAAGACTACTTGAAAAATCGCGAAAAAAGAGGCAAAGAGGTATGAAAAAATTTGCAAAAATCGATGGTCCAACTTTAAAATTCTGCTAAAAATGGAAAAATCATCGGAATTTACTAATTCAACGGGCATTTTGAAGAGAAAATCATACTGAAGAGGTAAAACACACGGCGGAGTGCCTAAAGAAAAAGAAGTTATCGATGATTAAGTGAAAAACCTTTCTTTCCCCAAAAATCCAAAAAATGTTGGATTATCAATATTTTTTTTATTGGTCCATTTCGTTGTAATTATTATCCCCTGAGTACGAATCTACCATTTATTTCCCCCAAAACCCAAAATTTCCTCGAAAAAATCGTAAGATAACGTCTAAAAACGCGATTATTTTTGTTATTCTTACTGCCTTCGACGAAAAGTCTATGATATTTGTGAACAGCAGAAAATTTTCGATTGGATAGACCCACGAAAGTATTTCAGGTTTGAAAAGAATACGTTCGACCCGTCAATCACAAGCATGATATTCCTCCGTGGGACATTCCCTCTCTCTCTCTCTCTCTCTACACACATATATATATATATATATTGCATTATACATAAAATAAATATTAATTAACTGATCGAAATATTATAAATAAATATTTACAAATATATCTATTGTTTTTATCACTTTTCTGGTCACCCTGTACACACACACACACACGCACACATATATAAATATATGTGTGGATGACCAAGATAAACGAGAGTTTCTCCGAGAGAGTCGCTGTCGAAATCTTGCACCACGAGTCGCGCGGCACGCTCTTATTGACTGCGCGCATACGTATTTATATATTGATACATATATACATGTATATGGTGCGTCTCGTTGTGTAATACCTTCCTGAGCATATACCCCACGCCAATTTGCGAACGCGAAATTCTGTCAAGAAAACGAGCGAAAGAGAGAGAGTGGGAGAGAGAGGGTAGAATTCAGCGAGGAAGGGCGCGGAGGGGGGGGGGGGGCACGCGTTTATAATGGTATAGAGTTTCACGTGGGGTATAGTGTAACCGGGCGCTCTTGTATTCGATGAGCCAAGTCGAGAGAGCCGGGAGGGTTATTTTGCGAGATCGCTCTGCCACTGTAAGGAAACTTGCGAAGATACAGATTTTTCTCATCCCCTGTCCGAACCCTCGATGTAAAAATTATATATATATTTAATTATATGAATAAATAATGATAAATCAAAAATATAGATAAATATAAATAAGAGTAAACGGAATTAGAATTGTAAAGATTAACGAATACCAAAAGATATTTAATATAATATAAAATGATGATAAATAAAACTAATATTATTGTTTGAATAAAATTATGTTTGTTTATTAAATTAACATCAATATTGCCGGTTCAAAAACAGAAACAAACGCCTCGTTGTAATGGAAATAAAAATTCAATTGTGGGTGAAAGTACGAACGCAGATTAAAAAAGAAAAATAATAATAACAATAATAATAATTTAGTAATACGAAAAAGAAATAAAAATAGACAATAGAATATAATTTTCTTTTTAATTTATAAATAATATAAATAATAATAATGAGAACAGTGTAATATAATGATAATAATAATGATAATAGAGAGAAAAAAAGATTTTTTAAATCAAAAATGAAAGAAAAAAAAGGACAAAAAATCGTCGAGAAGAAAAACGAAGAAGGCGCTATTAATCGTGACAGGTTGATGTACGAGCCGTGAGCGCGCGAACGAACCTCTCGGGCGTATGAATTCGACCCTCGGGTCTCTCGGACGCGCGCACGAGCTCGATGAGCTTCTCGATCTTTTGCTCGTTGCCTGGAGGGAGAGAGAGAAAGAGACAGCGGAGATTTCTCTCGTCTGTAGCTGATGGAAAACCAGCGGGAAAGAAGAACTCGCTGAGAAAAAAAAAGACGAGCGGAAGACGAGCCACTGGGAAAGCGTGGTTGGAAGATGCGGAAGGACAAGAAAAAAAGCTTGGTAAAAAAGTCAGGGAGACGAAGGGGACGGAAGATCGCGCCGGAATGTCTCTCGCTACTTGCGTTTCGAGTGTGTTTCAAATCCGAGTATCTTGGGATGCAACGATCCGCGAGTACACGTACGGAGATGTGAGGAAAAAAATGTGGATAAAACGGGAAGAGAACAAAAAATGGTCGGGTGGAAGTACAACGGATGAGCAGGGGGTCGTGTAGTTGTCGCAGCTTTTATTTTCTACCGATGGCGCACGCGCAGTCCTTATTCTTTTTATAACTGTTGTTAGATCAAGCCCGCAACATTTTTCAACCCAGCCCGGAGAATTACCTTTTTTAAACGATAATACACGATATTCTGAATTTACGGGCGATAGAACGAGTACCGGAAGTTCCGAAGAAAACTCGAACATACCCAAAAGTCAATTATTCCGTCGATAAAACTAATCCAACAACCCAAACAAACTTGAACAAATCTCGAAATCAACAACCCAATCAAACCTAAATAAAACTAGAAATCAACAACCCAAACAAACCTAAACAAAACTAAAAATCTACAACTGTCCTAAAAACACAAAATGTCTCGAAAGTCAACATACGTCGATCAAACAAACAAAATCCATAATCAGAAATTGCCCCGAAAGCTTCAAATGTCGCAAAACCGAACGCTACATCGACGAAACAAACCCGAAACAAAATCCAATCTCATAAGTGTGTCTCAAAATTTCCAAATGTCTCAAACCCCAACATTGCCCCGACAAACCCAACTCAAACAAAAACCAAGCTCATAAGTGTGCCCCGAAATTTCCAAATATCCCAAACCCCAATTGTAATCTCGACAAGCCCAACCAAAACAAAACCATTGGTCCCCATAAGTAGCCAATGTCACCGTATCGACCATTATTCCTACAAACCTGTTCTCGCAACATCCCTTGTTCCCCCATACATGTGGGCATCAACGAATCCTGTATTTCGTATTTACGCAATAATCCACGTTCGAATCGCGGTTTTATATCGACAATGGAACGAGAAGCTCCCGGTTGCCGGGAGTATTAAAAGCGTTCTCTAACCGAAAGAAAAAAAAGGAAAAGAAAAACCCTTTCTCGGTAGAGTGTGCGGTTGTATACAGGCGTGTATAGTACACGCGGATTGTACACAGGACGAGAAAAGATTGAGGGAGTTGAGAGGCCGGGCTCGTCGGCTAGGCGCATTCGTCGTCACCGTGGCGTCGTACTCCCGGGGGATGCACCCTATCATCGCGCACTCTCGTTCCTTCCAAACCCCCCGCCCTCCCGCCCCACCACCCCCGAGGGAGACAATAAAGGTACCCCCGGCCACTCCTCTGTACGCTTACGCGTACGTGTACGCGCCACCTCGTTCACTCGGGATCTCAATCGCTCGCGAAAAATCTCATTTGTCCATTGTGCGACGAACGCCGCCGAGGGAGAGGAGGGGGGATGCTTTTGGTGGTTGAACACAGTGGTCTCTTTCTCTCTCTATCAAACTCGGATTTCCATCGAGAATGTAAGTTCCCTTTTTTTACCCCCCAATTACCGAATTCATAACTGTCATTTCTATCGCTTATCACTTTTTTAGTTATTGCAATTATTGGATTAACGATTTTTGTAATCAGCTGTTTTAATATACGACTTATTAGTTTAGCGCTGTTTTGTATTTTTATTATTGAAGGTGATTGAATATTTCATTGTACAACGTCTTGCTACGGCTTGAGGACAATTATTATTAATTAATAATAATTGTATGAATTGATTTATTGGTAACATCATTTTTCACCCTATAGTTAAATACGGTTTTTCACCCAATAATAATTTTTTTTTTACCTACAATTAAATACAGTTACGTAATAATTAATGTGATCCAATTATAATTTATAACTGTTACTATTATTTTATAACTATTGATATTATTCCATTAGCTCTTCAGCACTTGTTTTAATAACCGAAAAAGCGAACTGATAAGTCTCTTCGTGGACGATTGGAGTTATGGGGCCAAACGAAACGAGCGCCCACTTTTTTTCAACGCTCACAGTATTTGATATGTGACATAGGATTTTTGTGATTCTTTTCAGATTTGTAAATTTCGGCATTCATTTTTTGTTCGTAAATTTCAGTTTCGTTTATACATTTTTGTACATCTTAATACGTCCATTTTCGCTGAGATATTGAACTTTGAATGAAAAAAGATATTTTTGTCTTTGACTACGGATATCTCAGCAGCCGATGATCGCACAGAAAAAGTAGGGTTTTGAGGTCTTTTTGGAAAATCACCGACTAAATGGAAATTATTGAGGATACCATTAACTTGAAGCGTGCATTTTACAGTTCAATATACCCCAAAAAACAGCAGAATGTTTGAACCGAATCCATCGAGCGTTTTTATGTTTCATTCGATCAAATTTTTGAAAAAAATTAACCCAAACAAACACAAACACACACGCGCGCACGACATTTTTTTTCAATTTTATTTTGTTCATAAATTTCAACATTTTCATCGAAATAAATGTAAAAAAGTAAAAAAAAAAAAGATTTTTTTGTTTTGTTTAAGATTATAAGCATTTGGGAACAAAAAAATGATCCCTTAATTTTAGTCAAAACTTCGATCGAATGAAACAGAAAAACGGCTCAATGGATTCGGTTGAAATTTCTTGAGTTTCAACCAAAGTTCATGTACTTACTCAATAAAGTACAACCGAGTACCGTTGTACTTTAAAAAAAGAAATCAAAGCTGAATGAACAAGATATTCGAATCTTTCAGTGAATTCATCGAAACAAATTTATCCAAGTCTGTGGGCCAAAAAGAAAAACCGAAAAAATTTGCAAAATTTTTTTTTCTCTGTATTCTTCAGGATTGAGCGTTGCACGCGGCTTTGATATTCTTTCGATCATGAGATCTTAAAACTAGAGACTTCAAGCTTTAAATTGTTTTATTGTTTAGTCCGATACGACCATTTTTGACGAAGATACAGCCATTTGAAAAACGGTTAAAATTTGACATGTTTTTGATCCCTTAATTTTTTCCGTTACTGTAAGAAGGGACTCAGATGGGCCTTAGGAAATAATGACAACAATTACTACTATTTATGTGTGTATACTGAAGCACACAGAGAAGTAACTATTATTATTATTTCCAACCCTTGCAGGTTATATAATGGACCGTGCAGTCATCCCTGTCTACCTTTTGACATCCTCTCCACATAATGCGATTCCCCGATTTTACACCGTCGTCCCTTTTCTTCCGGGCGTCACGAGACTCCTCATATATATATATAAAGGAATAATCTTGTCTTTTTTTATACGACGTATGCTCAAGATGCGCGTTCTCGAGCCATACATATGTGAGTCACGTGGTATCGTGGAGGCTGCGTGTGGCTCGTGTCTCGCGCTCTCGTACCGTCCCCATTAATATGTGCATATCTCTCGTACGTTATATATATATATATATATATATATATATATATATATATATAAACACGTTTTTTGTACACCGATACAGTTGTCCGCCTTGTAAGAGACGTGTTTATTAAGGCCCTTTTCTCCGTTACCGTGTTATTCTTCATTTATTTTCTGTGACGCGGTTATTCCTGTTTTTTTCTTTACCGATCTCGTCATTTGTCTCCTCGTCGCAGGCCCGTAACCGCGCGCGAGGGCGCAATCATTTTATCCTTTTTTTTTTTTCATTTTCGATTTTTCTCCGACGATCTTCGATTTTTTGCGGCGCAACGGTTAGATACGATTGCAACGGGTTTCATCGAGCAACGATTCGTCGTACTGTAACCCTGATGTTTTATTTCAGTAATCTGTTTTTGGCTTTTTTTTTAGTGGAATGGAGGAGAAAGATTATATTCGTTTTTTTTTGTAACTATCATTTTTCTTATTTCGTAAAGTAAATTTTATTTTTCATGTTTTTTTTATAACAAAGGATGTAAGTCTTTTGCTATACAATTTAAATTTGTAAAAATTGTTCAATTTTAAAAATTGCTTTTTTATGTTACAATTTTTTTCAGTTTTTTCTTCTATTTATTTCCATTAGGCGAATGAATTTTTATTTACATTTTTTATTTTGTTTTTAGCACTCTAATATCAGTGCTAAAAACACTGATAATCGACGCTTCGCCACGTTCCGCGAAGCGTATATAACGCTTCGTCACGTTCGGCGTTAAAGCGTGAATTCGCCACCTTGAGCGTGCGAGTCACCGCAACGCGCGGGCCACGATGCGACAAGTCGGTAATTCGCGGGCTATTGCGCGAGAGCCCGGAAGGACAAGCGTCACCATGAATTCTCCGGGCGTGGATGTTCGCTCGTTCGGCGCTTTCGCCCTCCCCCGCCCACACTCAACGACAAAGCCGCCCCCACCCCTCTCGGGCATCCCCTAAGCCTCCAACCGACCCACTGAACCCCCGACTCCATTCCCAAACCACCCCAAACCCCATCTCCAAAACTCGAGCCAACCAACCCCGTGTCAACCCTCGAACAACCCAAACAGTGTCGTCTTATCGGACAGTCACCTCCAACCCAAACAAACAAGCCCAAACTCTAACCCCATTGCGAATACTCAGTCTAACTACGAATTTGCAGGCCCCTTGACGTCTCACTATATTTGGAAAACTCAGCCCAATCACCGTCGATCATCAATCCCAAAGCTACCGCTCAAATTGTAATTTTAACCAAAAACCCCTAAAACCTTTTTGAGGACTGCCCAGTCCCCAACACCCAGACCACCTAATTTGCAATCCCACGAGACTACCTCTAACACCCACCCCAACTACCAACTCCCAAACCACTCCTTAAACGTTAACCTCAACCAAAAACCCCGAACCTCTAAACAACCACGAATCTTCATCCCAGCCAGAAACCCCCAAACCCCTATAAGGATCCCAACACCCACCCCAACCACAAACTCCCATACCACGCCTCAAACTTCAACCTCAACCAAAAACCCTGAACAACCCAAATCTTCATCCCAACCGCAAACCCTCATAGCACTCTAAACACCACCACCACAAACTCTCAAACCACCCTTCAACTCCAACCTCAATCAAAAACCCCCAAACATCTAAACAACCTCAAATCCTCATCCCAACCACAAGCCTCCAAACCACCCCCAACAACCACCCTTCTGAATGTGTTTGCTCACCTATACACTACTCAATACACGAAACTGCAATCCATACGTTTCCTTCTCTCCGTTCTCCACTCTTCTCGCGAGGCAGTCGTCCAACGAAAGCGAAAACCCACCCCCGTCGCAAGGGACGCGAATGAACGGATTAAGGGATGATCCTTTGCCGTGGGAGGCTACCCCGTCGACGGCGCTAACAGGATTCACGATTAACGTTCACCCGCGCGTTCTGCGCCGCTTCAATTCTTCTCGTTCGTACGGGGCTGCTCGGGGGTGGGTTTTCGTTCGGAGTGTGTGTTCTCCGGAATGAAAAAAATGGGGGTGACGGTTGAAAGGTGTAGCAGCAGCAGAGGTAGGAGGGGAGCATCGAGAGATGAAGTAAATCGGGGTTTTAGTCGTGGCGCACGATCGCCCCCGCTTTCCTCGTATTATCAAGTCGGTGGGGGGGTGTGTGTCGTAATTCGCGTGCCAACTCGACGTTTCAACTATTGAGACGCACCCACGCGTATTTTTCGCGTGTTTACAGCTTTGCTAATGCTCTTCGTGATACGAGGTGGTCTTGTGCCTGGAGGGGTCGGCGGGGCGGGGAAAAGGGAGATTTTTCGAAGGCTCTGAGGACATTTGTTTTGAGGAAATGTGAAAAAAATAACTTGTTGAAAATGCAAAAAAGGGAGTTTAAGGAAACATTGAAAAAATGGGGTACGTTGGGGGAAATAAAAAAAAAATTCCCGAAATATTTAACGAAAAATATATTTTATATAATAAAAGTGTTTATTTATAAAAAATAACATCTTTTTGTATTTTTATTTTATAAACATATTTTATTTAATATTTTATAAATAATTAATAATTTAATAATGTTTAATAAACATATTTATATTAGATCAAAGTAAAATAATATTGTTGACATGTTTAACGATTGGCGAAAAGAAAAGGAAACGTTTCGAGTGCGTAAGACCTTGTGAACGGGTATAAATAATTCACGTACGCATACGTAATATTCGTAGGCTTAAGGGGGAAGCTTCTCCCAGACGGTCGGGCATTGTCTTCGTTACGGGCGATTTTTGGCCGCGCGCGGTTCTTCCGTTGGGGCATCCCGCTGATTAATGCTCATGTAATTCATTGCCCGGGACGTTAAAGGTATAATCTGCAGGCCTTAACTGCTTCCGAGCTTCCCCTCCCGTTTTTTCTTCTCTTCTTTTCTTTTTGTTTTTTAATTTTTTTTTCTTTTTTCACGGCACGTGTGGCGCGAAACAGGGTTACCGTTCACGAGTATCATCGGTTATTCGGCTTGTCTTTTTGTTTCGACCGTTTTTTTTTCGTTTCTTTTTTACGTCCTTATGATGCGGCAGGTATGGAGAGAAGGGCGATTCTTGGCTCTCATTCGTGCGTAAGGAAATCTCGGCATCGCGAACAATTTGCCATTAAATAATAATATTGATATGTTGAAAAATATTGTTTACCCTTAAGCTGAAATATTTTGGTTTCGCTTTATTTTTGAGAATTTTAATAATTTGACGTTTTGAAAAATATTGTTTACGCTTCATCTTAAACATTGCGTTTTAATTTTATTTTTGAAAATTTTAATACTTTGATGTTTTCAAAAATAATGCTTATGCTCAAATTTGAACATTTTCGTTTAATTTTATTTTTGAGGATGTTAATAATTTGACGTTTTGAAAAATATTATTAATGATTAAACTTGAACATTTTGGTTTAATTTTATTTTTGAGAATTTTAATAAATCGACGTTTTAAGAAATATAGTTTATGCTCAAGTTCCAACATTTTCTTTGATTTAATTTTCGTCAATATCTAAAATTAAGAAGCATCAAAAATTCTGAAAATATATGGACATTTGAAGGATTCCAAAAAATTGAAGTATCTTCAAGAACATGGAAAATAATTTCTTAATTATCAAGTTATCGTAGCTTCGAATCGATTTTTCTTTGCAGTTGCAATGAAATACAAAAAATCAATATTATAAGTTTTCATGATCCTATTTTAAAAGCTTTTCCGTAAATTTATTTTTATTGTTATTTCATTACATTATAAATACATAAAAAATATTTTCTATATTTTATGTTATTATATATTACTATTATTATTATATTATTCATTATGACAATTTTCTTTCGATTATTATAAATAACTGTATCATTATTGTTAAAAATATAAATTGTTTATAAAAATAACTAAAATATAAAGATACATCTTTGGTTTATAAAATAATTATATAAATGCATATATACATGGGTTTACGTAAGTACGCGTGCATCAACTAGCAAAAGGGTTTCTTCGGTCCTTTCCGGACGTTACACGCATCGAGACTGACCCAAGACTCATTTCTTTCTCACGGGGTAGAAGGGATCGAACGCGGTACGAGGCATTTGTTTGCACATTGGATAAAGTAATTATCTTCCGTGTTTAGTCCTTGGCTCGATGAATCCGAGAGGGGCAAGGGGTCCCGTTTTTTTTTTATTCGTCTACTCGTTGGGCCTTTTATTTCTCCGAGTCTCTCGTCACCCGTATTATAAACTCCCCGTTCTATTATACGTATTTCTCGTATAATCGGCAACGTGTTTCGACAACGTGTGACGTAAGGTAACGATGGTGAGGAATACAGGGATCGCATCAGGGAGCGAGCTGTTCAATATATTCCGCGACGAGGATAACAAAAAAAAAAAATAATAATAATTGACAACCTTCAGGTGTAAATAGACAGTGAGGCGTGCGTGATTTTTTTCTAGAGATTTTTATGGCCAGAACCAAATGTGCCTTTTGAGATTTGGTTGACCACTTGGAATTTTGCCAATGATCGAATTATTAACAATAATATCAATAGAAAGGATAACGTGTCAAAAATGTTGCGTACTATCGGTAATGAACAATATTAAAATAATAATAGCTGAATTATAAATAACGTAATTTAATTGTCATTATTTTACTATTGAATGTCAGTACTGAGTAATATTAATATAGGTAAAGTTGACATTTGAATAATACTAAATAATAATAGTAACGATATTATTGAGGAATCGTTATTCGTCTCGATGTTGAATAATATTTGAATCATAATTGTTTAATTGTAAATAACAATAATAATAATGTATCAATATAATAATTTGGAATAATGATAACGATCAAATTTTCAATAATAATAATGATAATAATAATAATAATAATAATAATTGGGAAAAGATTGCTATTGAATAACATCGGTCTTGGGTAATTAATATTATAATAATAAAAGTTGAATTCTCAACGATAGTGATGATAACAATAACATTTCTTTTTTCAAATCATAAATAATATTGAAATAATAATAGTTCAATAATGAATATTGCATAATATTTTTCTTTAACCGCATAATTGTACACCCTTCGCGCTTACTAATTTTGCAACAATAACACACCCTTTCATGCCGATACAATAATAGCTCTCCCATACTATATGCATATTGAGCGACGTTTCTTTTTTTTTGGTTTTTTTTTGGTTATTACTTGTTATTAGCCATATTATCATACTTCTCATCTTACTTTATATTGTATCGAAACTGTATTTTCATCATATTTTAGTTTTATTTTTGGTATTTATTAGTATTGTTATCTACGATTATTTTTAGAATTGTCATTATTTACAATTACTTTTATAATAGTTATTATCATTCTTATATATTTCTTTTTAAGTTTCTATTATTATTATTATTGTATATGATTTTTCTTTTCTATTATTTTATTTTCATTTTGTTATGTTACTGTATTATTCCCATTATTGCTCGAAAGTGTACTGGGGCATAATAAATTTATCATCATCATCATCATATCCAAAAAAATGTTCAACCCACCTCAGTGATTATACTTTCCATTGAAAAAACCTACCGAAAATCGAATTAATAGTTACTGAGAAAATAATTTCACGAATCCCAAGCAGTTTTCCCTACTCCTGTCCCCATAAAGATTAATCATAGCCTTCAATAAAACAGAAAACATTTTTGAATAGCGTTCCGTTAGAAAATCGATGTTTCGTTTTAAACCACCCGATATATGTACACACTTATATATATATATATATATATATATACCCTTTTCTATTCACGGTCCACTCGTGTCTGTAGTGTCTGTAGACCGGCCCGCGAACGGACCGGGCCCTTTCACGGATATCGGATTGCCCATTAGCGTGCGTTGCCCGTAGAGAGGCTGTCCAGTAATTACGGCTTAATTAATCTTCCAGGGTTCATCTCGCTCGGACGATAGAGTGGACTGATTGCCGTCCGGATACCTCCGTACCAGTTCAAAGGACGAGCACCAACAGGGTGACTACAGAAATCTCAATATACCTATGTATTTTGGCATCATGTCTCGGGCTTTCATCCGGCATACTTGAGGGCATGTAATCCAGAGGAATTAGAAAGTCACCTTTGAACGGCTGAAAATATGTTTCCGTGTAGGATAATCACGACATTTGGGCTAAGTTACGAAAAAAAGAAGGCCGTCCAATCGGTACGAGTCGAGTTAGAGGGCTGAGCTATAACGGTTTTGTTACGCGCATGCGCGGTTCATTCCCGGCGCTTAGTTTCGTTCTTGGTGGTTGGAATGGAGTTTGGGGTTGAAGCGGTGGATGCGAAGATTGAAGAACGAGGGGAATGTTGTGAGATCGGATTCATCTGGGTTAACAAAAAAAAGAAATGTGTGTTTTCACTCCTGAGGATACAGAGGAAGGAAGAGTGAAAAACGAAGCCGGATGTTTGGTTGCAAGAAGTGCGAGGATCGACTATTTGCCGTGGAGACTTTGGCGCCGATTCCGAAGGTCGAGCCAGTTTCTTTTTAATCCACCGCGGAAAATCGACGGATCTTATTTGAGTATAAATATGAAATGGTCCTTTGACGGGATTTTAGTCAACTATGTATGGATCGCTTTATCGTCTGGTCACCGGGGATTTGGTCGACGGCGATAATAATTTTTATCAAGGCTTAACGAGAAAGTGCTTAATCGTATACGTGTACTGATAAAAATTACTGTCGACCGAGTTGCTGTCAACCGAGTTGCCGTCGACAGTGTTGCCATCGACTTAGTCGTCGTCGACCAAACCGCTGTAGATCGTCTCATTACTTCAAAATCCTGAGACGACTGGTCACCTGGTCGTTCGCGACAATAATTCTCGTAATACCATTTGCCTACTTACGTGCTTCATCGTCAAGATCAAAATGAAAGTTAATGTCGATGACGACTCGGTCGCCGGCGACCAGTGGTCGCCTCGTTATTCCTTATCAATTTTAATCGCGCAAATGAAAAGCCTCTATGTGCTTCTACGGGTCTAAGTAATCTATCCAAACCCCCGCGATCTTCGTTGCAAGATTTCATCCCGCGAAGGGCGTCGACCCTTCGTCGCGGACGTAGGGCCCGACCCTTTTCATCGTGCACCGGCGAAATGAAAGAGACGCCACGATCCGCTGTATATACAGAGCGGAGGACAGGTGAACAGGTAGACACGACGAACAACTGTATCCGCTTACCCGTGCGTGAGGATCGGACTAAAATAGCGTGATGATGCTGCTGATGGTACTGCTCCCGTTGATGCTCTTCCTGTGTCGCAAAGGGTGAAGAAACACGCGCGCGAACAAAACGGCGCACACGTGGGTCGTTCAACGAAGGAAGAAGACAAAAAAAACATGAAAGACGTATCGCGTGACGTAAGGGACAAATACGAGAAAGGGTGATTGAAAAATGGAGGAGGGGGGGGGGGGGCAGCGAAGGGAGAAAAAGAGATTGATTGATTTATTGATAATATTTAACAGGCTCCCATAAAATATCAATGGAATATTAAAATTTAAATTCATATTTCAAACTCGATTCCTTTTTTGTAGTAACGATTGTTAATATTTATATATTAACAATTGTTGCTACAAAAAAGAAACGAGTATATTTATATTGATTGATATATACATCACGGGAATTGAAGGACCAAAAATTCAATGTAAAATAAAAAGGAGGTACCAATAGAAATGTTTAAGACGTCCTTAGTTTCAATATAATGAGTCACGTCGAATTTTATTGAATAAAGTTAATTTTATAAAGTTAACAGACTCTGAAGAGACGAAGGTTTAATGTAACATAGAAAGGAGCAGAAACGAAAGGTAAAAAATTCCTTTTGATGTATAAAACAGACTACTAAATAATAATAAAATATAAAAATAATAAAAGAAAATTATTAAAACACTTCAAAAATATCTTTTAAATAATGAATAATAATACAAAAATTAATGTAGCACGGGGAAACGAAGATTCCTCATCTACTTGAATACTTAATTTTTGCGATTAGATATATCGAATTCATCTTTCAAAATATTTCGTTTTATTAAAAATTAATTTTTATCAAGAAGAGTTATGTTTTTCTTTTATGGATGACAATGTTGAATGTCCTTAAAAAATCATTTTTTAAGGGCATTCCCATAAATGCCAGTAAAAATTCATTTTTAAGGGCATTCCCGTAAATGCCAGTAAAAATTCATTTTTAAAGAGCATTCCAATAAATGCCAGTAAAAATTAATTTTTTTATTTTTTTGTCTATCGCTGGAATTAATTTATTACCAGATTCAAGCAGTTCAAACAATATTTGATGTTAGCCAAGCGGTATGTCCAAAACTTCTCTCGCAAAAAATCTCTTATTTTTTTCTAAAATACCTATCATTAAAAAACAGACACTCAGTACGTATCAAATTTTTCGGAGCAATATTAAACCAGACAAAAGAAATATACCGCAACTGGTTCATACGCCCATGTTAATTAAATGAAAAAAATACACTGCTTTGGCAGTTCCCTGTAAAATTGACTCACACGCTGCACTTTTTACAAACTTCTTTTTATATACATGAGTAACATTTTTGGCCAATTCGAGCAGTAAAATTCTAAATTACCATAAATAAGGACCACCCTAATCTACATATATGTACGAAAATATTCGAAGTCCAAGTAACACTGTACATAAATAAACGAGGATCAGGGGGGGAGGCTGAAGGTGGTAATTTTTTTTTGTGGCTGGGGGTGTAGTGGGCAAGTTGCGGAACATGCAGAGGGTAGAAAAAAGAAAAAGAGAAAGAGAGAAAGGGTGGTGGGATACGCGGTCGGAAGCGTAACCAGGGTGGCTTCGGTTGTAGAGTTCGTGGTGGGAGTTCGGGGTTGGGAGACCTCCCCCGGGGGCGCACCATTGTCCGGAATGCACTGATTAAAAACCCATTCCCTCGTGAGCTCGCTCGCTTTAACCACTCTTCTCGTTCGCCCTCCGACGTGTATACACGCCGCTCTCGGTCCTTCTCTCTTTTTATGTCACCCTCTGTGTCTTTCCACACGAAATTTGCTGCGTAGGTGGGTATGGAGAAACGGAAACGCGCGCGAAAACCTTCGTCCCACGTTTCCGCTTTCGCTGAGAATTAACAGGTATTTTTTTTTGTTTTACAATCCTGAGCATCAATGGTTTTCGGATCTGTTGTTGGAATTTCGTAAATAAATTCAATGAAATTGAAATGATTGATTAATTTATTTATTGCTTCATTAAAATGTTTAATTAATTATACTTTGATATTATTTGTATTAATGACCGATTTTTTAATATTATTCGTATTGATTATAAATTTGTAATTTTATTAATTTTCATTATTCACGTTTTGAGATAGTTAATATTGATTATTAAAGTTTTAATATTGATATAATGGATAATGTCTCGATGTTACGAATATTAAAACAACGATAATTCTTCATTATTTGTAGTTAAGGATATTTCTCAAATATTGATAAGGATTATAGGTCTTGATAAAAGGAGGAAGATAACGACTGACCGATCAACAATAGTTATCGTCCAGTACACTCGCACTCAAATATCGAAGTAATTTTTTTTTAATCCACTAGAAAGTGAATACGTGAAGATTTTATACACCAAACAAAAAAATTGAAAAACCATAAAAAATATTGTACATCAACCAGTCGTTCCCTCCTCCGTTTCTTCCACATTGTAAACGAAGAAAAAATGTATCTATAAACAATATTTGTTATAATTCATTTTAACGGTACATGGAGAATGTATACCTTTCATTTCTGTTAACTTTTGACGATTAAGTTTTACCTTTTTTTCTGTTAATTGAAAACTGATCATTATGGTATTTCATTGTGGTTTTACTGCTCGACAATGAATATTATGAATGAATAATGATTATACAGTTTTTATTTCAAATTACTTGTTAAATTTCTTATGAATCACGTATGGTTTTTTTTTATTTCATAAAAATTTGCTTTCTTTTAGTAAAATATTTTTAAAAAATAAGTATATATTTTTTAACTCTATATAATTATATTTAATATTTAAATATATTTCAAATATTTCAATATTTATAAATATTACATATATTTACAATATTTTAAAAAATTTGAATTTACATTTCAATTCGTGAATTGAATTTCAAAATAGAAAATTTAAATATTTAAATATATATATTTTTTAAAAGTGTTTTATTTTAAATGAATGTTATTATTGATTGCTTCCTAACTGGTCCGCTCTGTAATAAGCATTTTTGCCGGTCCCCTTCCTTCTCTCGAAATTCAAATTTCCTTCACGTTTCTTCCCTGTTCCAGTATCTTTCTTCCCCATTCGTCCGTATCTTCGTGCCTTGTTCAATACCGTTCAATTGCGTTCACAGCGGACTTACACTGCACTATACTGGATTTGCCAAGGGTACGGGGAAACTCGGTAATTCTTCTGATTCCTTGGTGTACAGACTCAGAAAAATCGGCTTCCCACCGACTGGTCGATGTGCAATCCAGAGGAAGGCTAAGCGGTCACCGATCCAAGTATCAGCTTCTGCCGACGCCGCATAACTTTGGTGATCATCCGAGCCGGACTTCGACCGACCAGCCACGAACGTTGGTCGAAATGGATTTTATTACGTAACCCTAATTTCCAGCCCTTCAAACATATCCCCTCCCCACCCCTCGCCTATTCGAAAAAAAAGAATAAAAAAAAAGACGAATGCAACCGCGCACATACGGGCACGTGATCCTCGGTGATAAACAGCAATTTGTCGCGGAGTTTGGTGGACGTGTGTATGCGTGTATACGGCCTGGCCAGAAGCCTCGTCTCGTCTTTGATGACGACGACGATGACGAAGGGAAGTGACGGGGCTGCTGCCGTTTCGAGAAGAGCTGGCGCTCGGCGCGTGATTATGATTGAGGATAATTAGACGGTAACGGTTGGTATGGGAAAAATGAAGATGAAAATAGTTGGGGAGAGCCTCAGCGGAGCAGTGTTTCGTAGTGGCAGCGTTATTGCGTCATACGAGTCACATGCTGTTTTATGCGGTTCTAGCCGAAGCTGAAGAACGAGAGGAAAGATGAAAGAAGAAAAAAAAGAAGAAAAAAAAAATAAAACGGTTGAAAGATCTTTACGAACTGAAGCGCCGGTATACTGATCGACGAGTATTATCGCGCGTACTCCGAGCATGGTCATCGTTACGTGGCCATCGACGTACTCATTACTATAACCTACGTCATTTCATTTTAAAAATCATCATCATCAGGATTATCAGCCTTTGAGCTCGATTCGTATTTTATATACTCGGTATTGTCGATCGCGAAAGCATTCTCAATAATAACCGTCATTTTACGTGCGAACGGGAATCAGCGTTTTCATTTTTATTTTTATTTTTAATCCGATAAACAATAATGAATTCTTCGTGGAAGCGGCGGCTGATGTATTATTATAACTATTCATTAAGAAATTAATAGTTATAACAATCCATCAGCATAAATAGTAATTGTGATTACTATTTATTATCATTTATTATTAGTTATATTATTTTTAGCTAAATTTCTGTTCAATGTAGGATAGCTAAAATGAAATTTTTTGAATTTGTTACATACAAATGGTTGTAAACGATAATGAATGAATGCGAAGAATTTATTATTTACTTTGATATTGTAATTATTTATCACAATTCTTTGTGATTAATTTTAGGAACTTTTTGTGCCTGTATTATTTTTAGTATGTAAAATTCTGTGGGATGCTATTTATTTGAATAGCATCCATTTCTTGTATAACGAATTCTGCAAGTAGAACAACGTACTTTGTCGGCTTTTTCATATTATTTTTAATGTAAAAAGTTCTGTAAGCAGACGAGGAATTTGTTATTATTTTTTATTCTGGTTTTTACAACTACTCTATGAAAGAAAGGTGAGCAGCTCTTTTAATTTCTTACAGGTATATTTATTATAAAAACCCTAGCAAGCGAATCGACAAAGTTTCTTGTTTTTTACTTTTGATTTTACGATGAAAAATCTTCAAATGAAACATTTTAAAAAGTATTATTTTCGCAATAAAGAATCTCAGTATTGAATATTCTTTTTATTTTATTTTTACGATTAAAAAATCCGCCAATTTTACAATTAAAAGTCTAAAAAGGACGAAAGCTTTATTTACTTATACACATTATTTTTATTTAAAAAACCCCGCGAGCAAATCAATATACTTCCTTTTTTTTTTCAAAATTTCATTTTTACTATGAAAAATGTTGAAACATAAAAAAATTCTTTTTCAATTTTATGGTTTACAATGAAAAATAATAAAATGGAAAATACCTTTGTTTATTTATAGAAAAAATTTTTATATAATAAATCCTGCAAGCAGATCGACATAATTTCTTTATTTCCAATTCGCGATCTATTTTGTCGATGGAAAATCCGATTAGAACGTAATTTTTTTTTCCCTCGTTTGGAGAATTCGTTTCTTTTACATATCGAAATGGACTAAGCGAGGATTAAGATCGTCATGACTCCGGTCATTAGTCGTCGTGGTAAATCGATCGTTAGACACGTCGGCCCGATTGCAAGGGCTTTTAAAGTGCCCGACGTTCGTGCTATATATAAAACCGTGCATCATTTATAACGCAGATCCTTATTCGCGAATATATATCGAGCGGCTGTTATTTGCATCGCGATCAATTTTCCCCGGTGAATCCTCGGGGGCGATTGCATATTTTGCTCTCGTTAACGAGAGATGCGATGGTTCTCATTAAGAGCCTGTAAATTAGTTGCGTGGATGCATGAACGACGAGTGATAGTGGGGCTGACTCGACGACGAGAGAGACGAACGAGAAATTATTTTCTTTTCTTTTTCTAAAGAGAAAAGAAAAGAAGGAGATATTGCGATTAATTAATAATTTTTATTTAAGAAAGAGTAATATATTTTTTTTCTTTATATTAGGTTTGGTAATAAGTTCGTAGCGATTTTTATATTTTTATTGTTTCACAACGATTCTTTTTTGCTGTTTGAAAAATTGTTAACATTCATTCCATAGAACTCTTTCTGCCCTCCAAAATTGGGCTAATCGTCTTTTTAGGTAATTTAAATTTTTATTACTTTCGAGGCTTAGAAATGGAATATTTGAACCAACATTTTCGACAGCAGCTCTTCTTCGCTTTTCATGTAGGCGTAAAAGCCGCGGAAGCGGCTCGGGACATTTGCAACGACGAAAATGTTTTTAAAAATGAGAAAAGCGGATTTCGAAAATATTGCTTTTTACCTCTTGGATATTCCATTTCTAAGCTTCGGAAGTAATTAAAAATTTAATAACTCGATAAGACGATTAGCACAATTTTTGTCGAGCAGAAAGAGCTCTATAGAATGAATATTATACATTTTGTCGAACAGCAAAAAATATGTTATAAAACAATAACTTATTCCCCAACCTAATATGCATGAAATACAAATAATAGGTTTTTGTGAAATGTATAAAAAAACAAACTCAAATCTTTCAATGAGAGTTATTAATGAAAAATAAAAGTTTCGTTTTTATATTTATTAAGAAAAAAAAAATAATTTTTCAAACATTCACTAAAAGAACGTAAGATATTTTGGGTAATTAACCGACGAAATTACCTTTGTTTATATATTATAACCGAAAAACGACGTTCGTTTAACAAAATTATTATATGTGTGGTAATTATTAATAAAATATGCGATTAATAAATTATATAAATATATATATATTCATTTATATTTATAGTGAATATTTTATAATATATATTATATATTTTATGTTTATGACACATAAAAAAGAATGTTGGCGTAGGATGACTAATTGTTGAAAATCCACTTGTGAATATTGGTCTAACTTATGTTTGGGTTTCGAGATTATATATCCCTCAGATCCGTTGATATCTCATCATGGTGTTAATTCTTGATGAGTCAGAAGCTTTCTCTCGTAATCGAACCACTCTTTCTCTCTTGTTCTCTTCTGATAAGAATTCCGCACGTTGCCGATTGTCCATAACGGATGTTGACGGTAAATCATTCGATAAACGAGCATGCAATATGTGCAGCTCGCTGCGTGTGGTCTTGAGCTTCATGCCGAAGATTGTAAACGGCTGTTGCGAAAATAAAAAAAAACATTTCTTTTTACTTTGTAAAAAAGGCAAAAAATGTTACAGCAAACATCGCGAAAGAAATCTTTGTCTCTCTCAATCTCCGTAAAACAGGACAAAGTTACATTGTTCTCGTTGCGAAAAAGAAAAAAACACAATTTTTTAATAGAGATTTTTTAACCCAAACAAACATGAAAAATATATTTTTTAATTATTGCAAAATACAGGATAAACTGTGAGTGAGATAGGTTTTTTAAAAATAATTTTCAAAGCGAAGAAAAAATAAAAAAAATCTTCCAAACAACGATTGATGAATTTATTTTTGGCCACTTTGGTTTTTAATATAAAATAAGGGGTATTTTCGGAATTCAAAAGAAATGTTGATAAAAAATCAGTGAAATGTTTGGCTTCCGAAATAAGTAGAATCTTTACCAATTCAAAATCATTGAACGTATGGAATCCAGAACGAGTACAATTTTTTAAATCCAATATAAATAACAATTCAATTATAAGTGTCTAAAAAGATTCCATTTATTTTGAATTTTTTAAATCTGTTTTACTTCGAAACTGCCAAACGATTTGAAGTGATTTGGAATTGAAATGTTATTGTTAGTGATATTTCGAGGCTGTTGGAAAAAATCCACTTGTATAGAACGTTTTAACAACATTATTTTTTCAAAATGGCTAAACTACACGGAATTGAAATGGAACAGGAGTTTTTGCCTTCGAAACTAGACGAAACCGACGATCATCGTTTGCTGCCGGAAGTTGGCCGGATCGGTGTTCAAAACGGCTTACTTCCGGAGGAGGTAAACAGAAACTCAGCTTGGAAGTCCCTTTGGGTGAGATTTCGATGCTGGTCGATTCGCTACGAAGTCAATCAGTTCCGAGCAAGTCGATTAGTTTATCCGACGTGGAATATTCCGTGCGCGCACGTGACGTAAAAAAAAATATGGCGACGAGTTCGCCGCCTCGCCACTTGGCTCTGGGACGAAGGGGTGTCCGATAGCTTTACTACATTCCCAGACTAGCGGGCGTGTGTCACGACGAACGTCTCGGGATTCAATTTGCTGATATATGGACCTCAGCCCCCCCCCCCCCGCCCCTTCAACCCCGACCGCGTTAGGATTGTCAAGTGTATCAATTGGCAAACTGTTGGTACGTCATCAACGATATTGCGCTATACGACAATGTCTAATTCACAAACTGAATTCCCAATGGTGAGACCTCCAATAACCTCTGATGAATTGGAAGACAACGAAGCCCTCCAATGACGTTTCGTTAAGCTGGTTTGGGTTCCACAGGATTTTTTGGAAAGCAAGGATTTTCTGCAACCTCTAATTACGTTTGTTTGGGTTTGGTTGGATCTGTTTGAGTTGCAAAAGCTTTGATTTTCTGCAGCTTTGAGGGGCGTCCGTTTGGGTTTATTTGGGTTACGAAGGTTTCCGGCTAAATACTCGCAGTCTTGAATAACGTTTATTTGGCTTTGTTTCGATTCCCAAAACAAGGATTTCCTGCAGCCTCTAATGACGTATGTTTGGATTTTATTGGGGTCTGTTGGAGTCCGAAGATTTCTCGCAGTCTTGAAGGACGTTTATTTGGGTTTGTTACGGTTCCGCAAGCACGGATTTCCTACAGCCTCTAATGACGTATGTTTGGGTTTGTTTTTTTTTTGTTTGGGTGTGTTTTGGGTGCGAAGACTTCTCGCAGATTTTGCACAGCCTCTAACGTTTCTTGTTTGGGTTTGTTTGAGTTCCAAAACTATCGCTGACACGTATGTACATTAAGGGGGCATCTTTTCTTCCCCGCTCGTATTTGCATTCACGTCGTTGGAAATGAAATCACACACTGCAATCGAGGTCTACATAGAAACGTTGGAGGGGCGGGGGAGGGTGTACAGAAAGAACGCCGTACAAAATCGGCCATATGTCGCGGAGGGTTCAACATTACTGAGGCGGATCGTCAATCGAGGGGAAAGTACGTACCGTTCTGTACAATACATAAAGCCTGAACATGAGGAAAAAGTCCTTGCACGAAGTCCCCGAAGTATTACTCATCGCCGAACATCCTTTTTTTATTTTTCTTATCAAGACTGCTTTATCAACGATCTCAAGTTCCAACAAGGAAAAAAAATAAAAATCTCAAAATCGCAAAAGAATTTTTACTGAAGAGATCTATCACATTTTTCGTAAGATTATTTTTTGAATTTGCTTTACAAACGAAAATGAAGTTTTGTCGAAAACTTAATTCTGATCGTGAGTCAACTGGTTTTTAATTATACGTTTATTTTGGGGAAAATTTGTTTAAGCATATTTTAGTGAATTTCGATGTACCTTCATTTTTAAAATATCTGTTCTTTGGGAAAAAATTATTTAAAAAATAGATGTGCTTAATTCGATAACATGGAGTTTAGTAAAAAAATATTAAATATTTTTGCGAAATATTAAGTATGAGTACGAAACGAACCTTTTAATATTAAGAATAATATATATACGAGAAAAAAAATTTTAACATGCAATAATACATTTTAATAAACTTCAAAGATAATAGAAGCAACTGTTGAGGTACTCTAAAAAATGTGAATTTTTCGTATACTCTCGTCGATTGTGAAATACTTTACGAAATTTTATAAGATGTCAAAGAATGTTAAGAAACGTTGATGATTTTCAATACTTTAAAACACTGATGAATCTTAAATAATTTTTTAGTATTTTCATGCATTCCGATGAGTTGTAAAATATAAATTAATAAGTTTCAAATAATTTTTATGTAATCCACAAAGTTCGAATATATTTCAAGAGTTCTCATATATTTTCATACAATTCAACAAATTCAACTGAAATTAATAAATTCCAAAGGATTCAAATAAAATTCCTAGATATCAATAAATTGTTTTTAAAACCTAGATTTAAATGAATAACTATAAAGTAAAACAGTTAATAATTCATCATTTCAATAAATAATTGTGAATTCCACTTTCTATATATCAACATTTTTAAGGTGATACTTCTAACAATTAAATCTCACTATCAATAAATCGATTCTAATCACGTTTAATACAAACAATTACTCAATAATTATTCGTAATAATAATTATTACTGATAATTAAGTGGATAAAAGGTAAAAAAATAAGTTTAAAATTTATCCAACGTTAAAAAAATTGATAAAAATAAGTAAATACTTCCTGCAAATGTATGTATGTGTATACCAAACAAACCCAAACAAAAAGACTTCCGCTATGCGTGGGGTGTTTATGGGTTGAGCGAGCACTTTCGACCCCCCTCGTGGGGTTCGCTCTCACACATCGCGACACTGGTAACGTTAACTCGAAAAAAATCAAAGCGTCGAATAAAATCCATCGTCACGCAATTATAGGGCGCAGGTCCTGTAAACGCACGAACGCGTCCTTTTTCCCCGGAAATTAAGAGAATTGGTAGCGACCAGGCAGGTGGGTGTGCGCTCGATCGCGCAGTGATTTCTGACCGAGGACTTCCCCGCCAAAGAGTTGAATGAAAAACAACCGAAAAAAGAAACAATATTTAATGAGTCGTTCTCATTGTTAACTCGAGCAGCTGACTGCGTTCAGGTGAGAAGCCACGTCCGAATCTAGTCTAGCTGGGAACTTTGGGAAATAAGAGAATACAAAAAACAATAAAGCACCGAAAAAGGTTCGTAAAAAATTCCGTCGGTATTTCTTTAACATTGATAACAAATTTATTCTATTTTGGAATCCGCCCTCATTAGCAGATTGAAAATAAATCAAATAAAAAAGATAATCAAATAACTATATGACAAACTTTCGAAATGACGAAAAGTTATGAGTAATTATAAAATTCGGAGAGAATTACGAAATTACAAAATTATTGAATTACCAAGATTTTAAAAAAATTCGCACATTCGAAAATTATTAAAAATGATCAAGTTACAAAATTACGAATTTGAATGTTCAAAAATTACGGAAAAACATGTCGTATATTCGACAATTACAAAAAAAAAATAAAATTACAAAATAACGGAATGGCAAAACAAAAAAATTGCGAAATTACAAAATGAACAAGTTACAACGAATAACAACATTTAAAAATCACAACAAATTACAAAGCTACACAATTTACGACGGTTGAAAAATTACGGAAAATTCCAAAATTATCCAAACTACGAATAAACACATCGTATATTTGACAATTACAAAAAATAATAAACCTACAAAATAACGAAATTGCAAAATTAAACAATTGCAAAATAACAGAACAAAGAAATTCACTAAAAATAACAAAAGTTAAATTTTAAAAAAATTACGGTATTTGCTAAGAAAAATCGCAAAACCAAACAAATCGGGATCTCTTTGGACAACACGAGATTCCATTGAGTGCGGGTCAATGAATGGGATCAAGTTAGCGTTATGTTTGGGAGCGAGTGACGGGAGGAATTTAACGGAAGATGGATGAAATTCGGTGATTGCCGAGTGATCGTCTATTAGCTGATGTCTGATGCAAAACCATTAGGGGCAGCGCGTTGCAAGAAGCCCGGTGTACGAACGAAAAAAATTCTCAAGCTCGCAAAAGATCCCTTTCCTCGGATGCTTTTCTAGACCGCGTGGACGCAGGACATCATTAGGAGATGTTGACGATCATCATCATCCATAGCTGTCGTTTCTTTGTACATCCTCGGGAATTCTAAACGTTTTCAACGTCCGGTTCGATTATTTGTACTTTCTCGATTATTTGTACGTTCTCATTGGTCGTTTTCACAATGAATTTTTTGCCCAAGGATATTCTTAGGAAACTCCGAAGAGAAAATCGGAAGCCGGATTTTATAATCGATTTAGCAATCCGGCTGCAACTGCGATACTTTGGTGGTTTGCTCAGCTTTACTTTTTTTCTTTTTCAGGAATTTAAGACCGTACTGTGAAGAAGACCGATACCAGGAGCGGTGACCATTCGGACTCGAATCTCAGAAAATAAATAAATAATAATCATAATAAAATAAATAAATATATTCTGTATATATTTAAATATTTTTAATATTACATAATAATAATAATAATTTAAAACATTCAAATGATATTAACAATAAATCAACATAATATATTTGTCTATTCGTAGGTAGTAAATGTTCACAAAAAAAGTCTGATGAAGTGAACCACAAAAAAAACGTTTTATAAATTATTTACCGACATAAACCTTTAAAAATTAATAATAATTCAGGGTTAATCTGGGAACCATACATGATTATATCAATCGACTAAAATGTTCAGCCCAAACTCAATTTCACGGATGACATTCCGTCGTGGGACACCCGGTATATGTATATTTATATTCTTCACCCTTCATTCCAGTCAATGACTTATAATTAGCCAAGAGATCGCGAGAGAATCATTTGTCCCTCGCCTCTCATTAATATCATCGTTTGGCGTGTTAAACTTGTTGCTCCTCATGGAATTCATTTCTTTTCCCTGTCGAGCGGTTATTATACTTCAGCCCCGAAATACTTTTTCAGGGTCCAGTGCCATCTAGAACCTTTCTCATTCTTGCGAAACTCTTGGAAAGGGATTCCTTTTTTTCTTCCTCGAGGGGTTGTTCGTTCGAGACCAACGACTTTTTTTTCTACCGTTTAGCGTACGTATCAAGATTACTCGGAGATCCATTCTTGCATATTCAGAACCCAAACGTACTCGAAAAACAAAAACCTTGCGGAACGTTACAGGACGTAAACCGAAAGAAAAATGAAAACACAAACAAACTGGACAAATGAAAAGTCAATTAATCCCGGCATATGAAATTCAAACCCAAACCCAAACAAACTTAACAAATGAAAAGACAAGTAATACCGGAATACGAAATCCAATCCAAAACCCAAACCCAAACAAACTTGACAAACGAAAAGTCAATCAATCCTGGAATACGAAATCCCAAACAGTTCAAAACGACCTGAACCCAGGTGAACCCACAGAAAACGAAATCCAACGGACCCAAAGGACCCAAAAACCCAAACCTCAAATCAATCCTAAAAAGATGAAAACCCTTACAAGCCCAAAATTACAAAAATCCACGAGAAGTCCAAACAAACCTGAACCAACCTCGAAACAAATTCTCAAAATCAAACTGTAGAACTCCTTCAGGGGTGTCCGCGCCGGGCCCACCGGGTCCCGGTGACAGTTCCGTGCGATTTGCATGGGGAAAAACCACCAATGCTACTCCAAAGTCTATTGATACAGACCATCGGATTTCCGACCCGCGAATCCAAGCAGGTAAATTTTGAGGAGAGAGGGGGGAGGTGGTAGAATACCTAACCTGCCCCCCACCCCCCTCCGGGCCCAATACAGCCAAAAAGTGATCGTTGGGAGGGATGGCGAGTAATAAACGCTGATGGTCAGTCCTAAAGGATCGGATGTGGGGATTGGATATTCGGCATGGGGATATATCGTCGTCGCGGTCATCGCACGATCACCTGTCCCCCCGAATAACGATTAGTCCCGGTCAAGATTATATTCCTGCCGGGCTGAGAGTGCGTCCCTCGCGTTGCTGGTTGTGGGAACTCGTGCTCCCACGGAGGGAGAACAAAGAGTGCCACCGGAAAATACTCGGGCCCCCAAGCCCCCCCTCCCGCTCCGCTCTCCACGATAACCCAAGGGCCCCACTGGCCCCTTTTTGCGCTCGACGTCGCGCAGTAGCTGTTTACGATTAATTAATGGTTTTCGGTGACCCCGTCATCCTATGGGTCAGGGTCCTATGTCCTTGTACTTTCCCTTCCTTTCGCGATCTCTTTAAAAAAAAAACCTTTCTCGGCAGAAAATTCGTCGGGCTTGAAACACGGTTTAAACGGGTATCCCAGTGAATTTTTGTTATATTTAAATTAACCCCCTCCCCGACGCCGCTACTGGACTGGCCTGATGACGATCGTTCTGGCTTAAAGTAGTGCATGAATTTCGTCAATTTACAATAAGTTTGTAAATTTGTGAACAATGTATTGCATTAACCCGTGTCTTCATATGAAAATTACTTCAGTTGTATAATAAATCAACTATAAAAAATAGAGCATTGAAAATACAAATAAAGTTTGAAATTTCTTTGCAGCTGCTTGAAAAATATAACATATGAAAGTCTGAATTTAACGATACGTACAATGCATGATCACAACATATTTATTTAAAAGTGCGAAATATGAGTTGAAAACAAACATTGATAAACACTGATCAAAATCACAATAAAACAATCCGATAATTATATTACACTTACACTACATTTAAGGCACAAAAAAATTGAATTTTACGATCTCAGTCGATGAATTTCAATTTGAGACAATTGTACCGTAAATTTAAAGCAGAAACATGAAATTGTAACGGACCGGAAAATAATGTCGCTTTCGTACATAATATCGATATGTGTAGAAAGGACATTACTCTCCAGCCCCCCTAATAGAATTTAATAGACGCAACATGGAATGAAACATTAAGAATAATACATTAAAATGAAAACTGATCCGTTGACCGAGTGAGTTAAAGTGAGGGCAGATCGTGAGGTCCCGGGTTCTCGAACCCCGCTAGCGGCCGAGATTTTTTCTTCGAAATTTTTCGATGAAACTCTTTCCGCAATCGGGAGGTGAACTAGCGACCGGCCGTTCCGGCAATAAGTTACCGCAGTTTCCCTATACTCGTGTCAGAAATGGCTCGGTAAATACGGTACAGAGTAAGAAAGTTGGCTGCCCCCGAAAGGTGGAGGAAACGGAGGGAAAACAGAAAAGAACCACATTAAAATTAGAGTGGTCAATGAAATACAAGATGACAATTCATTTTCTACGTATGTGATGTGATTTTTTTAAATGTGCAATTTTTTCACAAGTGCGTTATTTTTCAAACGCAAAATATGTTAATATTACGTTGCTACACTTTAATTTTAAAAATAATCGGTTTTGGATTTTCAAAATCGTATCTGAAGTTTCGTAAACGGTATCCGCATACGAACTTCCTATACAAGTATATTAATTTTCAAACACATATTTTTTGCAGTGTGACGTTGTATTTTTAAAAATATGTAAAATAAAATATATATATATATATATATATATAAAGATTATGTTCTAAGCTCTCGTAAAATCATCATTATCGGGAGCACTCTTTTTTTATAAGTGGCAGCTTTGACGGTGAACGCGTGCGTGGCTCTGTTATCGCAAGTCCTTATCCGGGAATTAAGCAATGAGAGCCCGAAAGCTCTATTTTGGAGCACTCGCTGCGTGCATTTATAGAGCTGTCGCAATAATTCACGCGTTATCGTCGCGCGAGCAACGCGATTGCCTCTTTAGATAAGTACGAGCATGATCTTGCGTGCTACTTGAAGAGACATTTTTTTTATATATACATTTTTAGAATTAAAAAAAAAAATATGCGTGAGCAATAGTAAAAAATATATATATGAATATATATATAATTGCTTTAAGTATTTTTCAAAAATTGATGCATGCTCATATATATATAAACATATTTGTTTATATTTTAAAAATGTTGTAGGTAGGTATATATATAAAAAATGTTTAAACATATTAACAGTACTACATATTGAATTATAAAGACGATTATATATATGAGAGAGGATTCCATGGCATGTACAGCAAACGCGATTATAACATAATAATCATAATAATCAGGATAAATAATAATTTTTAAAAAATCTTCCAAAAGGGTTGTAACATATAATATTGAAATCAACCAATAATAACACCAACAACAGCAACAACAACGATAGTAAGAAAAACTTCCGAAGCGAGGAACAATAAGAATGTTAATAAAAATACGTTTTTCTTTAAATGAAAAGATTCATTATTAACCCTTCCTACTTTTTATAGTGTTATATTTTATTATATTACATTTTTTTTAAAGTTAAGCGGGTATGGCCCGGGAGGAGGAAGAGTAGTTTTTAATGTAATTAGTATTCAGGGATTAATATGTAAGAATATGTGTAAAACAAGGATCGAAAGAGGAGTGGATGTATAAAAAGCAGGAGCTGTATATATGGAACAAAACTATATATATTACATTTCGTTATGTCACCATTATTTTTACAATATTATTCAATACTATAATAATATTTACACCAATTTAATTTTCCAGAATTCATTATCACAGTATTGAATAATAATCATTGAAAAATTTAAGGCTCGGAAATAATGATAAACGAAAATGATAGAAATAGTAATCAAATTTGTCACCAACAGTAAAAAATAACAATAACAATAACTACCAATGAAATGTTGATACGTTAGTATTATTATTATTATCATTATCATTATCAATGAAAATAACAAAAGTTAAAACAATAAGTATTATTACTACTATTTTATAATAATAATAATCATAATGAACTAATAATTCATATTACTACGTTATATTGTTTACATAAATATCTGAATAATATAAAATAATAAACAATTATTATTTCATACAAAAATATATGTATAAATAATATTACCTATTTCATAATAATAAAAATAATAATAAATGTACACGGAAATATATACGGCTGCGTGTATTGTCATTTTTGTACACACCACATAATCCGGGGGATAAAGTATTCATTCTTCGCGAGTTATTACCCCAAACCGTGGCCGTTCTTCCAGCAACGGTGAGGACCGAATTTGTAGTGGTGTCCTGCGAACTTCTCGCTCGCTCGACTCCCTACGTAATTCCTCGTGTGTATGTGTGTTTGTGTGTCCGTAGAATCTCGTTTTTCATCCGTTTCTCTCTCGTTCGCGTTTCGTCCCTTTTTGTTCTTTTGCGACTGGAGGGCGCCTTTTGGTAGTGGCAGGGGGGGGGGTGGTTTGGAGGGGTTGGTATAGTTGGGTCCGAATCTGGGGAGACTTTCCACTCCCGTAAAAGATCCTGGAAAAGTTTCTTTCTTGGAAGCATCGCTGGAGCGATAACGAGAGATAATAAAGGGCGGAAAGTTATTAAGGTCTCGTCCTTTGGTGTGCTTCTCTCTTCTATCTGTCTTTCTTTTTCTTTATCAAGGGAAAAGGGTTGAAGGAGGTGGTTTTCGTGAGGCAAACATAGGGTGGCCCTTTCGTCCTTGCGGAGTGAAATATAAGGTAGAAATCGACTGGCCTTGGTGTAGGGTGTCCGAATGTTGTTCGAGTGGGGGGGTTTGGGTGACCGAGTTAATAAATAAATTCATTAGGGACAAACCGAAGGGCTGATAATGCGCTGGCTGAAGGGCTGGGTTGTAACAATCGGAGTGCCCTTCGACGTAATTCTCTCGTGGTTTCACAATCTCGGATTTGTTCTTTGGGATAAGTAATTGAAAAAAAAAAAAAAAAAAAACAGAAAATCGACGTAGATACTAAAGAAGCAAATATAAAATAAAAAAATTCAATTATAAACAAAACGTTAAAAACCGTGGATTTTCATGCACATTTTATTCGATACATTTGAACACACGTGTACATACTTTTTTTTTACCCATCGATAATTAATCACTAACAACGGACGTAATATTTATTTACGTAATGGTTAATATTCGGAAGTGAAGGAATCAAGCTTATTTATTTTTTTATTGTTTCTTTTAAGTTTATAAAAAATTATGCAAAGTAATGTTATATGCTGGCCCGCGTCATTGTTTCCCCATGAATATTTATTTTTATTTAGCGCGATGTTGAGTTTGTTTCGGTTTGTTTGTTTGGGTTGGTTTCGGAGAACCCATTTGCCGTACATTGACAAAATAAATCACTGAATTTATATTAATAGTTCTAGCGGTACATTGACGTTTGGACATCGAAAATCTTTAAGCCAGAACACTATCGTGTTGATAGAATTTGTTTTTTTTTTCTTTTTTTTCCCATTTAATATAATGGCACTACGTGGATAAATATGGCAGTCTAGACAAGCCTATAAGTATATAGTTGTGTCCAGGATGGTCGACTTTTCTTCCTTTTCGATATATATATATATATATGGGTCTTTTGGTAAGAGCAACAGAGTTCTTAAACTCTGTTTCAGTCTCGTCTTCTCCTTTCTGTCTCTCTCTCTCTCTCTCTCTCTCTCACTCTCTCGGCGCAGTTAATTTCGCAGCATTATCGGACGAGAAAAGTGCGAACAAAAGAGGACTCCGGGGAAAAGAGGGAGTTGAGAGGCAGGACGGTATCAGCGATAAGGGACAAGAGGCAAAGAGAGCTCAGGCTCTCCAAGGGCGTCTCGAAATAAAGCGCGAGCGTGCAAAGCAAAAGTCTCCCCCGCCCCCTCTCCTATCGTTCTGCCACTCTCTTTCCCTCTCTTCCTCTTACCCTCTCCGTCTTTTTCTTTCGTCCTCTCGCTCTTTTTCCCTTTCTGTCTCTCTCTCCCTTTTCGGTGGCGGCTATTTTTCATGATTATTGTTTGCTATCATTATTGTTGTTGTTATTATTATTATTTTATCTTTTTTTATGTCTTGTTTATTTTATAGTTTTTAGTTTCATTTTATATTACTGTACTTAATAATTTGTTGCCTTATAGCTATGCTAAGACATAACAAACTCATCTATCTATCTATCTATCTATCCCATCCCTCTCGTTTTCTCCCTCCCCCTCTCTCGCAGTTTTCTCTCCTGAGATTCGTCTCTTTTCTTCCTGGTTTTCATCCCCTTTGTACCTCGACTAGGCGCTGGTGCTCCATGGCCTTCCCGTTTTCCTTTATTCAGACGCGATTAATCGCAAAACAAAACGAAGTGTTCGTCAGCTCGCAATCGCGGTTACATAACGTCCGTCTCGCTCGCTCGCCCAGTGTCGAAGCAAAAAGAAGAAAAAAAAAAAACGAGCAACAACAAAAAAATAAACGCTGGAAGATGGAGAAAAAAAAATGCGAAAGAAAAACCGAAGGGTAGGTAAACCGGTCTCGCGATGGGAGCACGAATCGTACCGCGAACTACGCCTTTCATCGACGAGGATCCTCGAGCTTTTTTTTTGTCCCCACGAAAAGTGTAATTACGGAATGGTTTCCGGTAATCATATCTAACGCATTGAATGAACGCATTGTTCGACCGTTTCTTCACTCCCGCTTCTTCATCGCCAACCACGATTCGACGATACGCAATTTGTGTGCACCGTGCGCATGCGCGGGCGCAATTATTCTTCTGGGGGAAACTTCGAGAACGTCCGATCTGTAGATATACGTAACGTTGGATATGGGAACATCAGGAACTTTCGAGGACAGCCCTCGAAATTCCGTTGAAGCGTGACCTTGATATGACCTTTCTATGAATTAGTGAGCGTTCGATTGAAAAAACATTAACTTTTATTAAGGAATTCACCTTGAATTGATCTTTGGGGTAATTGGTTCACCTTAAAGTGACCTTTGCGTACATTTGTTCACTTTGAAGTAACATTTACATACGCTTGTTCACCTTGATATGACTTTTGCATACACTTGTTCACCTCGAAGTGACCTTTCCTCAAATTTGTTGACCTTGACCTAACCTTTGCATAAATTCGTTCAGCTTGAACTGACAATTCCACAAATTTACCGACACGAGATTCCTGCAGGTGTTTTTGATGACATTAGGCTTAAGGTTGAGAGCCAATTTGCTACATTATCGACAGTCCTTGAAATCCGGACTGTCCCAAAATATTCCCAAAGCCAGCGTTCCAAAAACTTGCACAGATATTCAGCGCTCGTTGCGTGTCAATTGTGTAAAGACACCCCCTTTACTGATGCAACAGCGGGACGCTCAAATTTCATCTGAACACTCCAAATAATCGCCATTACTATTCACTAGACTCGCTGCATGGAAAAAACGAACGTATACTGTTGGAACACCCCCTACACCAAGAGAGACAAATGTAGAAGGACGTGGTCGAGTCGGTTGTGTTCGGTAACCCTTAAACCGCAATGGGACGTCCGCCCCTGCGGTGAGACACTATATATTATGTATAGACGTACTACCCCATGTTACGACGGAAATAATCTTCACGTTGATATATATATATATATATATATATAATAATAAATTGCCTCGGGCGATCTCATGCCGATTTTTTTTTCTTTCAAGGGCACGCGCCCCATCGCCCACCGTCAATCGCATTTCGCACACACCTCTATACGTACGCTGTACGGGTGCGTTATTGGTAATCGTCGAGATCCGGTGAGATCTCGGGATCTCGATATCTGCTGCTTTGAAAAATTATCTATAAAGATAATTTTTCAAAGCAAAAAAAATATTATTTTTTATATTTTATATTATAAAATATATATTTTTAAAAAAATATATATTTTTTATTTTCAAAGCAAAAAAAATATTATTTATATATAAATATAAATAATATTTTTTTAAATATATATATATATGTATGTATGTAAAATGTAATAAAGATATATATATATATAATAAATTATATATATTTTATATATATGTACAATAGGGTGGTTCTTAATTAGAGTGTTGATGAATTCTGACGAGTTCATCCAATAGACAGGTTCAAAATAACTAAATAAAAATGTGTCTGAAACCCCAGTTCTGTGGTCCAATGCGAAGACGTGCCTGAAAACGTTTTGTTTCTTGTTTTAATAACGTGGAATTTTAAGACTATTTCAGTCATTATTTTTTGGTAATGCTTCTAAGCTTGTATACATAATTTTTTATGTTACATGGTGTTTACATTAATTTTTTTTCGTGAATTTGTCATTTTTTACTAAATACCTTTTTTTAACCAAACTACTTTTTTCGTTATAAATCGATGTTTCCGAGCGAGAAATAAGTAAAAACGTTTGGAGTCCTTAATAAATACGAAAAATTGTTAGTACAAGTACGAAAAGTCCCAACAGCGCCAAAATCAATTAACAATGTACTGATATTATTTGACCCGCAATTATTTATGTTATTGTACTATCTCTGAAAAGCACTCGAGAATTTTTTTAGATTTTTTCGGAACGATTTGACTTCACAATATTTTTTCGAAACAAAAAATGAACGACCAAATTTATAAATCGGAAAAAAATCACAAAAATTCTGTGTCACATATCAAACACTGTGAGCGTTGAAAAAAATTGAGCGCGCGTTTCGTCTAGTGTAAGACGTACTTTTTTCTAAAAAAAAAAAAAAAGAGAAAAAAAATTACATGACATCATATACAATTGATCAGGATTTTTTCAGATTTTTAAAATAATATTTGTGTTTTGTGGGCTATTGATTCAATTTGAGAAATAGTTTTTCATTTTTTTTGCTCAGAAAGCGCGTTGTAGGCCAAACGAAACGCGCGCCCACTTTTTTCAACGCTCACAGTGTTTGATATGTGACCCAGCATTCTTGCGATCTTTTTCGATTTTTTAATTAGGTCGTTCTTTTTTGTTTATAAAAACTATTGTCAAGTCGAATCGTTCCGACGAAAACGATTTGACTTCACAATATTTTTTATAAACAAAAAATGAAAAAATTCTGAAGGTCCATTCAGAGATAGTACAATAACATAAAAAATCGTGGATCAAATCTGCGAGGTGACGTGTCAAACCCAGGTCGAATCGGCATGGAATGCCCCATATACATATATATTTAATAATTATAAAATAAATAAACATAAAAAAATATTTCGCAAAGTAAATATAAAGTAATTAAATCTGTTCGAATATATACAAAACAAATAAATAAATAAAAGCATTGCGCTTCAGTAGCGATTTTCGTTATCGGCGAATCGAGCCCGTATCTATTTCGGATGAGTAATCAAAGTTGCGATTGTTGCGCGTGTGCATTCGAGCATACAGACGCGCGGGATAACTAAATATAGCGATGGGCGATCGCGAGACTAAAAACGAAAGAATTAGCTTGCAAGGGAGGAAGACGATCTCGCTACAACGAGGGTCGGGGGGGGGGGGGTGCAAAACGGATGGAGCGGTGAATCAGTGATATGTTAGTGATTCGAAGTACGCGCGCGTTCCGTCGACGTCGCCTATATATAAATACTATAACGTAAGGACAAAATTCCCTGGCAACGTTCCTGCGCTCTCGTCGACTTCTTCCTTCTTCTAATTTTCGTTTCTGTGTGTGCTACAGTTGGGACTCTTGAACCAGAGTCAATAATGCGGCCTTTGACTGAACCGTTCGTCTAAAGTCAGCGTTGACGTGGAGGGTCAAATTTAGTATCCGGGGATGCCCAGAGCCAGGTTAAGAATATTCTCGTAGTTTGCCATTTTTTTAGACCCCCCTTTTTACGTGTAAAAGCTCCAATGTCGTTTTTTTTTTTTTTTTTTTTTTTAAGTAAATACAAGTATGAATGTCACGATTTTTGTAGCTTTTTTAAAAAAATATGACATTGTTTTCTGAAACCAAAACCAACGATTTTCTATTTTTTTTTAAATTTGGGTATAGGTAGAAATTTGTTCAATTTTTCAGCTATTTTTAGAAACATTTTAGACGTTCTTGAAATCAAATTCTAGCTGTTCCATTTTTTTTTATTGACTCTTACGATTTTAATTTTTGTTCGTAAAGGAATGAATTTTGCAATTTTTAAAAATAAATATAATTATATGAAAATATCTAATTACCCTGCTTTATTATTTATTTATTGCTTTATTAAAGAAGAAAAAATGTTACAGCAAGAACGGCGAATGGAAATATGTATGCTCTATGAATAGACAGTAGGTCAAGAATTATCCAGGCGTTGTCCCGTTGAAATAACGCTTTGAAATAAAATATATGATTGCCGCTCCGTGTTTTCGGTCTTAACAGTCTCGACGGTATCCGTAAAAGTGTCTACATTCGACTTCCCAAGTTATACAGCACGTTAAATACGAAAGTACGAACGATGAAAACATTTTTTCAATAAACTTTGCCGGCCATGAAGTAGACAATGAAAAACCCTACAAATAAGTTCTTTCAAGTTTTCGTGTAAAATCAATATTTATCGAGTTATGGGGTGTTGAATTTCGGGCGAGGTAACCTATACACGCGTCTACATATAGACACACGAGGCCCAGTGAAATATACGTGGCTCAGGGGTAGGATGAGTGCAAAGAGCACGAAAGATCGGTACAGCATGAGGAGCGACAGCGCGAGGATGAGAGAGCAGGGGTGCAGGGCTGCGACCCGACTGACCCTGGGTCTAGCGGTGGCGGTCGCGCGGTGCCTCCGGAGTTGGCTCGTTTGCCCCCACTCCGCGGCGTGTACTCCCACCCGCAGGCGCGACGCGCGAGGCTTACCGGTCGTTTCCCCCACTCCCGCAGTAACCGCAGCCGCGCCGCTTTTCTTCCCCGCTGTCGGTGCTCCCACTTATACGCGGCATGGCTCGTTCCCGTCTCTACCCACACGTTTTTAAGTAGTGACACGGCCTGCGCGTAGACCTATGTATAAACGTGAATCTTCGGGGGCTCTCAACGTTCCGTGGATCGACTCACCCTCAACCCTCACCCTTAGCCTCGCGACCGCGTTTGTACAGGTATAGACGGAGTCTGCAGAGATATAGATTCTGCCCCAGCGTGGCGTGGGCGGCGTGGCCGGGGCGGAAGGGGGGGGGGGGAGTTCACGGGGCAACGAGGGGATGCTCGAGGAAAACGAAGGCGGGACGTCCCATTTTTCGCGCCCCACTTGACTCTCCTACCCCATTGGTTGGCCCGCGCGCCCCGACCTCTTATTCTACCTGCGCCCACGCGCCAGGCGCCTCAACCCCTATATCTATGTATACGTGAATAGGTCGTAAATTCTCCCTCTTCGACGTCCGCTATGTGTCACGCTCCTTGGCGATTCCGCACTCTCGGCAGCGTCTAACGTCTAATCTGAACTCCCTCGACCAATGGAGCTGACCCCCATCCCTGTTCTACCTACCTACCACCCATCCCCCTTTTCTCCACAGGCCCAGGTGGCCCAGAGAGCTCGCGTGTACACGAATGAATTTGCAGACAAATGTCGTATTCGGGAACCGTTCGAAGATTATGGGTTTGAAAAAATTGGAGAAGAGCGTCGTTTTGTGCGTTGGGGAGGGTGAGGGGGTTCGGTGGTTCGAGCAGCGGTTGAACGGAGATTAAGGAGGAACGAAACCCCTAGTATGGACGTTTTGGTATGGGAAAGGATAAATGTAGAATCCCGTCGATTTCACGATTTTAGCGATTGATCGGTGGCATAAAGTGTTGAACGGAAGTAAGAGGGGTTGAGGTTAGGGGGGTAGGTGGGGAGGAAGAAAAAAAGGCTGTAAGCCGCGACGCGGTTGTAATTAAATCGCTTTGAAACGGAAAGAAGAATAGTGGATGTATTCGAAATTGACACCAGATAGACCCCCACCCCCTCTCTTCTACGTATTAACGGCATGCATAAACAGCGTGCAAAAAAAGAAAGAATTCTCTCACATCGCTTCCGAAGAAGTCTTCAAGTGGAATGCCTTTCGAGGTTGTGTTATACATTATCTCATTTTAAACATCAACACCGTACGCTAACGTCACTATCAAAAACCGCAAGTTAACGGAAATCTCGTGAAAACGCGCCCAAAAAGTGGTGTGCAAATATTTTTCGTCCCCATACATACCACACATACCCAGGAAGAAGAAATGAAAAGAGAAGAAAAAAAAAACGCGAACCGGGAAAAAACCAAAGGGTTGATTTCCCGTGTGTGCAACGACGGACTCGGCTAAAAATCTTCGTCTTCGGGTGTGTACTCGCGAATCTCTACCCCCCACTCCCACGCCCGTTCGGCCCCGCCGCCCCAGGCGCTCGAGGCACTAACTGCCGCGACACACTAGTACGTGTTTGGCACCGATGCGAGATTGAGCGCGCATCGTTTCCGCGCCACGGTGTCTTAACGGCGCGGCAAGGTGGGCCGGAGGGGGGGGAGGCGTCAGGCGTTAGAGTGGAGTGAGGAGGGAGGGCAGAGGGCGCCGGTAGCCAATGAGAGGTGCACCGGGGGCGCGCCCTCGGCTCGACCCGGCCCTCGGTAGTCATGGTTACGGGGGAGCCCCCGAGAGTGCCCGCGAGGAAGTCTAACGGGCCGCGGAAAGGGGGGGGGAGATTGTAGAAGAGGAGGTGGAGGTAGAGCGCTTGGCGGCTGGGGTGGGGGCGGGTTGATGTCAGGGGTCGCGGCAGTCGGCAGTCGGTCTCTGGTCGGCCCCAAGAATAGTCGCGAGGTCTGCTGAGGCATCTGATATATATATGTGTATATACACAAATATATACATATATGTAAATACATACATGTATATTTTTACGTATTTACCTATTTCTATATATACATAGGAACATATTCGTATATGGGTATATTAGGACACATCTAGATAAAGATACACCATCCAAACTACTTCTCGCACTTTCCGGATCCCCTGCCTCTCTACTTTTCTTTCTTCCTCTCGCGTCCTTATATATAAACAGCACGTAGACTCGATACACGTGTAGATCGCCACGAGGGACACTAAATTCGACGAAAAATAATAGAAAGTAAAAAAAAAGAGTTGGGGGCGAGAGAGGGTACCTCGGAAAAAAACATTGGATGCCTTGTTTGTTTGACGTATTCGCGAAGCTCGAGAAGATTTTAACGACTCGCTGAGATACAGCGATAAGGTCGACAGTCCAATTCTCCGAACTTTTTTCCTGCGGTGTTTTCTTTTTTTTTGCTTCCGCTAGCGAACCGTGACTCGTGGCATGTACCTATCTCTTTCTCTCTCGCTTTTCGTACGCTCCATCGACAGCGTCGCCTCCTCTATTCTCTCGCTCTTTCTGTCACTCTCTCTCTCTCTCTCTCTCCCTCTCCGAGAAAGAGAGCGAGATCTACGTCCACCACCTCCTTAACGCTCGCCCTACTCTCGACTGTTGCCCCCTCCTCGCTCGGTCTCGCTCGCTCACCCGGTACGGTGGGGGGCCACCGCATCACGGTGCCGTTGCCGCGGTCCCTGCTGCTCCGGAGTTTTCACAGCGGAGTGCCCCGAGAGACACGAGGAATCTCCGTCTCGCGCTAAAAACCGTCGACGTCCTGACCCCGACAAAAGTCGTCGCGTTATCGTTGCGCAAAACGCGGGTTTCCGGTTCCGATCCGTTTATTTTTTTTTTTTTTTCTTCACGTGCTGTCGCTGCATATACGCTTTTTTTCGGTGTTTCGCGACCCCTACGTGACCCTCCAATCACCCTTCACCGGATCTGTGAAAAATTGGAATTTTTTCCCCGTTATCACGTGACACCATTTTTCCCCAACGAAAACGCAAACGTGTGCGAGTGTGATAATACACATATATAATATAATATTATTTATATATATATGTGTGTATGTATATATATATATATTTAATATATATGCGTATATAATTATATATGTATATATGTAAATATATATAGATGATATAATATATAATATACAACTACACACGCGTGTGCTCAAACGAAACCTCTTTCCCTCTCAAAGCACGAGGAAAAGCAAGTGAAGTGCGCGAAAAGGGGAACCTACTTTGATTCCTAATCCGGATATAACTTGACAAGAGTGGGATTGATGCATTTTATTTTAATTTTTTTCGCGCGCTCTCTCTCTCTCTCGCTCTCTCGCTGCACTTGCCAGAACAAGATAATTGGATCGGTGAGTTTGGTGGATCGGAAGTGCGATCGTGTCGTGTCTGTGTGTGAATCAGTGGTTCGACGCATTTGTGAATACATAAATCGATAAAAACAAATATATCGATATGTTCGATATATTTGAATGTAGATAGATCGATATATTTCTGGATATTAGCGTATATTGATATGCGTATATAAGTATATGTATGTAAACTGGATTATAACTTCGAACGAACGATCGTGTAAAACGCAGTGTCGTTTTACATTTTAGTTTTTCGTCGGATGGGTGTTTGATTGACAATCCGATATCGCGTGATGCAACGAGTGACTTTTGTAACGTATCGCGATGTCGAGAATCCGCGAAATCGCGACACCGAGTGAGGGGAGAATAAGAGTAGCTGACGCTAGGGGTGACACTCGATGAATCGGTAATCGGTGTGTGTGTGTGTTTACGTTGATGACAGTGTGAACCGGTGGTACGGATCGTTGATAATCGGAGGAAGCGGAAGAGTCGATTCGCGGAGTCTGGTCACGTGCGTTGGAGCGTACGGGGCTCGGCCTGAAGGCGCGTCGGAGAACGAAACGGCGAGAGCGCCATTTTGGTGAACGCGCGGTGAAAAATTACGTTCACGCCCGCGAATCGTAAGAGCGAAAGATCTCAAGGATTGTGGAGGAGATAAAGGGAGGAAAAGGATATAAAACAGGGACAGGGAGGGAAGGGCTCGATAACTGGAGGATCTCTGAGCGACTTCCGGTCCCGAGGAAGAAGTGAAAAATCACGACGGAGAAGAGTGTATCGTGAAAGTGGAAAAAGAAAAGTGAGTGAAGGAGGAATCAAAGGAGGACTGGTGGTGGATCAAAGTTGAGAGATAAAGATCAAGGGCGAAAGGTCGGAACGATAGAACGTGAAGGACGCATGAACGTCGAAGAGAAAATATCGAAAGTACGAGGAAGGTCAAAGGGACAAAACGTTGAAGAAGTCGGAAAGGGCGCGAGGACAAGGGTGAAGATACAAAAGGGCACAATTGCATTAGAGACTATAAGCTCCGCAGCAAAAAGTTCGGGGGTGTAGAAGCCTCGAAGAATCGACGATCGAAAAGTAAGCAGTGGGAATAATAGAAGCTCGAAGAAGAAAGGTCGACGGGAACGAAAGGTTGAAGGTTCAAGAGCAAAGGTCGCGACATTTGCCGCAATCAGGAACAAGCGCCAATCCAAAAACAGAATATTACGAAAGACCAATATCAGGAACATTCAATCCGAGAAGTTGAGGATAGAAGTTAGAAGAGGAAGGTCATCCGTCGTTCTTCCGGCGCATTTGCTTTCAGCCAATCCGTTTTCCGATCGAAATTGGCGTTCTTCGCGATCGTTCGTAGCTGTATTAGCAATAAAGTTAGATCGATCGATCATAATCGAACGGCGATCAAGAGCGGCGGTTGAGCCGGTAAAGGAATTTCGTCCGAGTTCAAGCAAAGGCAGCCAGGGTGGTTCGCGGGGGGTCAGGAGGCGCGGACGCCCTGGCGACTGCCGGGGTCGTTTATCCGCCCGCGACGGCGAGCCTCTTCCCCGGTCGTTTACCAGCGGGGGGACATCATCGCCCCGACCTAACCAGCACGTTGGAGCTGGGGTTCCCGGCCCGCGGCACCACCGCCTCCATGGCGTTGGTGGCCCCGCCGCCCTCGTGGGCCTCCCGGGATCCTGGCTCGAACTTGGGCGCGTCCTCGGGTATCACCGGTGCACCGGGCACGGGACCCCTTCAAGTATGCCCACCGCCTATGCCACCCGCACATCTCACACCCTCCGCCACGCCCGAGGACATAACGTGCCTCGTTCCCGTCGGTGGTGTACTCACACCTAGGGAGCCCGTGCCACCTAGCACTACACCGGGAAGTCAAGCGAACAGCTCGCAATCGGGCAGCTCGCAAACCGACAAGTCCCCCAATATCGAGTGCGTCGTTTGTGGCGACAAAAGCAGCGGCAAACACTACGGTCAATTCACTTGTGAAGGTTAGTATCTTGCTATAACCATTACCTAATCTTGCTTCATTACGGCGATAAAGAATAGATCTAGTTATTACGAATGGACTAGCTGGTTACATTACCAATAAAACTGGTCGTGGACCTGGTATTGACCGATTGGCCCTCATCACGAAGGGACTTAGTGATACTTTATAACCAAGATATCTAGGGATTGATTTGATAATTCTATATGAATCCGGCGGTTTCATTACCATTACTATCTTTTATCTAATAATGTTCATTACCATACTATATTTTACCAAAATAATGTCGCGCGCAATCTTCAACTTACTTCTTCGCCGACTCAGGGCTTGCGTTTTTAAAAATCCTTTCTTAGAACCCCTCTCCGCCATAAACAAAAGTACCAGACCGTGCTTCCAGGGCCAGCAGCTTCATATATAAACGATGAAATTCCTGACGACGACTCTCCGTTTATTGCTCTGTCAACTCTTCATTTATTGTCCATATGAATATCCCTGGTGATTACCGATGGACCTGGTGATAACAAACTCACCTGGCGATCTTCAAATTCAATTAACCCTACGTGGTCACACTGTCTTAAAATAACACACGGGTCGGAATTGACCCCAGCATGGTTATAACATTTGCCACGTTGCCAGTATCGTTACGAACGACACATAAACATTCAGGATATTAGTTTGAACCTTTCCGAATAAAAATATCATAGGAAATATAACTTATATTGATTCTAGATTAACCCGGCGTGTGTATACTATATTTTCGAGTGCGGGGTGTCTATACTGCGTCTTTTAGAGAACCGTCGGGTTTGCAAAGTTTCCTAGGCTTCCAAAAAAATCTGAAATAATTCTGGGTTGCTTATTGAAGTGTCTAAGGTAACGGTACCAATGCTCGGACGAGTCCCACTGTTCAGATATTAGTTGGAATGTTTCGCTATATCAGCGATATACATGAAATATAACGAAATTAATAAATAATAATAAATAAAGGTAAATATTCGGATGTGCAACTCCCCCTAAAAAGCGGAAAACCAAAGAAGTCAACCCAAACAAACAAAGACAAAATCGGCTCGATTCTGCCAGGAATTACACTTCCGAATATTTGCCTAAATAAATAACAATAATAATATGTCCAAACAATGTGACACGAAAGTGTTCGAACACAGGGACAAAACAATAATTGCTGTCCGAAAAATGATATAATATGCTATTATTCAACATTTTTATACATATTGTTAAAAATATTCAACCATCTGGCGTTTAATGTTGCCTTATGAAAACTAGAATTTACGAGCGTGATGGTGGTTCCGGTAACTGTCTTTAAAACCAATCCTTAAATGAGTAATAAATCTTTCAACTTCAACAACTCTTAACTGTCCGAATATTGGTACCGTTACCTTACTACATGGCTCAGCAGCTACCAAACTCAAAAGTTTAAAACCGTTGTTAATAAAAATGGAATAAAATTAAAAACATCAAAGAGAAATTTCAGTTTCAAATTTTGACTGTTCCTTTAAAGACCCAGGATACACACGTCGGGTTTATTAGAAGTTCAAGATTAAAGTTGGACGTGGAGTTATTTGGACCTTAATGACCAAGGAGGATTAAAAGTACAAGTTACCAGCTTCCAATGAGATACCCCGTGTATTTGCGAACATGAGTAGTCCACACAGTCCTACTACGTTCTCCAAACAACTACTCGATTACTTGGGTAAAAAAAAAAACAATTTATGAAAATCGGATTCTATTAGTGATCGAAGCTAACAAATGTTTTACATTGAGCGTTCACCGAAAAGGCTTCTTCGCAAAGGCCGAAGGGTAACAGTCCGGTCTAAAAGGAAAATCCCATTTTCTCAGCCGTCCACTTAACGGAGATCCGGATGAGACAAAGTGCAGAAAAATTCGTTAATCGTTTATTATCGCACAGCAGAACTATCGGAAGTGAAGCTTCATTTGTTTTTATTCCAATTTGGCTGAAATTACCAGAAGGGCATGATAGATTCTAGGAATAACAGATTTCCTCATTTTTCCCTATCTTAATTTAAGGAATCGTCTCAGTGTGACCCTTCGAAAAATTACTGATTTCCGCGATAATTTTTTAAAAATGTAACAAACTAATCGGTCTGGTTTTCTTTTTATAAATTAATGATTTTTGCACATACATTTATTTACTATATAATAATTTAATAAATTGTTGAAATTAGAAGTTAAAAAAACGTCCTGTACGATGTCGATGATTGCAGCCGCAATTTTGATTTGAAACAAAAATTTGAAAAAGGTTATTAATCTGTAGGAAAGTCGCTACTAAGCTACGGATTTTTTTTTTATTTGACAAAATCGCGGCAGTTTGAACAAAAAGTATCGAATTTGGCCCTTTTTTCCGATAGTTTTTCATGAAAAAAAAATAGGAAGATTTCAAAAAAAGCTTCTTTAGCGCGATAGACAATGACGTTAAAAATGTAAAAGATTGTAGTTCCACGTAGTCCCGCTCCGTTCCGTTTCTACAAGAAACGCTGTAGCGTCCGTAATAATTTGAATTTCGATTAAAAAATTTGAGAGTACGTTTACAACAGTGTATACTGTACGATAATGCAAATAAAAAGGGTTTTTTGAAAATTTCACATTGAGTCGATCCCTTAAGCTTAAGCAGAGCTTAAGACATGTCCAGTTTTCAAGAAGGACTCTGGTAATCGGACGTTTCGACATCTTGAATCTTCCGAGCTTTCCTCGCGTCGCAAAACTTCTTTTATTTGTTACCCCATCGTCAATTACGCACGAGTGCTGATGAGGGTACGCGGACACCGGTTATTCTTTTTCTCGGACCTACCACGTGTCTCCTGTTCTCGACACCCCACACACGTTACACGAATTCGTTCCGGACACCTCGCAATTACCGTGGAAATAAATCTAATACGAAACGTAAAAACGTAGACACGATGAAAATGCTTCTACGTTTGGTGCCAAATAAGGGTGGATTTGGGTGACAGCCGCTAACTGAAAAATACGAAGATAAAATACTTCGTCTTTTTTTTTTTACTACCCTTGACCCTATTCACACTTTTTGTCTTTATTCTCACCCTTAGAATGTCTCGACCCTCAGACCATGAAAAGCTTACCAACTGCGATTCTCGAGTTTGGATTTACCGGATATTTATGAGCATTTTGGAAGTTCCTAGAATATTGTAAAAACTTTATTTAAAAATCTGACAATGTCTATAATATTCTGGAAGGTTCTAAGAAATTATTATATTATCTAGGATATTCAGACATTTTCTAGAATGTACGGGAAGTTTCTTAAAAAAATTCTAAGTTTCTAAGAAATTTTGAAACTTTCTACAAACGATGAAAGTTTGCAAAAAAAAGTCTGAAATTTTGTAGTGAATTCAGAGACACTCTCAAAACCTGTTAGATAATTATTTCTAGAACATTCTGAGACTATCCAGAATGTTTTGAAATAGTCTAGAATATTCTGAAACTTTTCGTAAAATTCTAAAACTTTCTAGAGTATTCTAAAACTTGTTGGACGATTCGAAAACTGTAGAAAATTATAGAAATTTCTCGAAAATTATGAGGAATTGAAAAAAATATCCATTAACGTTTATATGTGATTCGGTACATGATTGATGTGGATGGACGCAGAAATCACACTGATCTGCTATGTGAGTCGCGAAAGAGCCTTAAATTCTTGTAGCTCACGTTACGGGGCACCGTATAATATTTGCCGACAATCTGGGCCAGTTTCCAATCAACTGAATCTCGATAGACAGGGAGAGAGAGAGAATGAGGAAAGCCATATAGCTATGTACGTGTATGTATATATATAATCATATAACATATATGGGTATGTATATGGCACAAACGCGCTTGACAAATTGACAATAATTCCCAGTCATTTGACATCGCTTGACATCAAAATCAATTCGTCCATGTAATAAAGTAGTGATCGCCGACAATCATAGCGTTGCGACGACGACCAAGATTATTATTGTCCCAATGAAGGATCGATCCGTCCAACGCGTTATAGCGAAACGAGAGCCTCGGCTCCACCATTTTCAACGGCCATCAATGAGAGCAGACTTTCTTGTACGGTTTAAATTCATAGACCACACAAATGAAATAAAAACATGTAAAAAAACCTTGTGACGGTCGATTTATATTTTCACTCATGGTGTGCCCATGGTTAAAATTAGAGTATGCTTGGCTGGGTAGTTGAAAAATTTTTCTCTTCGGCAATCATTGAGGAGTAGCAACGTTGAAACTCAACTGCTGAGACAGAATTTTTTTTCAACCTTGCCAAAAATTGGTTTAGGTTCGATAAAAAATTAGCTTGGTATTTAGAAGCTGTCTAGAAGCTATCGAAAGAACGTTGGATCCTTGAGAACTCGCAACAATCATTCTGGCGCAGCTTAAGCGTCAAGGGTGTAATTAATTATTGTCATTTTTAATTAAGCTTCAAGTGTTTATTATTTTCATTCGTAATTAAGCTACAAGATTTTAATTAATTATTTTCGTTTTAATTGAACTTCAAACGTTTAATTAGTTTATCTTCATTTGTAATTAAGCTTCGTAGATTTATTTTATTACTTTCATATTTAATTAATCTTTAAAGGTTTTATTTATGATTATCATTTTTAACACTTCCTTCCGTAACAGTTTTCAGACCCTTCCTGATGAATCACGTACTTTTATGAAATTTCAGAAATACTTAAACCTTTTCTAAATTTTTCTAATTTTCTTTCTTTACTTTTTATGTATTCTGTCTCTTTTTACTAAAAGTACCAGGATGGATCGTCGAAGGGCTACGCCATCCCAGGTCACTCTTGAGCCTATTCATTTGTCATATATTGCAATTCAAGTTTTGCAAACAAATTCTTCACGGCACGGTACCAAATCAAGCCCCCCCCCCCCCCCGCCGTTTCCGTTTAAGGGTCGATTGCGTCCAAACTTAAGGGCATGGCGAACATTACCACGTAACACTCGAGTGCGAGAAAAATACTCGAAACGTTTAAAACCTCGATTTCTCAAGAATCCAACGTTTTCATCCAAAATGGCGACCGGGGGGCCGTCGGTGCCATCGTCCTGAATGCACACAACAAATTTCATACTAATTGGTTCAGCCGGTTGAAAGAATAGTGGTTTTAAAATTTGGAAATGGACGGAGGCGTGGTCGTCATGTCCTTAAGTGCGCACCGATAAAACCTAGCAAACGTGGCGAACAAGTTGCTTCTTTGATGGTCCTTCTTCCATTATGTTGCGTTGGTAATATAAATGCGCGCTGAGCATATTTAACGGTCGTACAGTCGTGACGGTGAGAAGTAAAACGATGGGAAACTTGCGTACGTTGATACACACAGAGACGTGGGATATCCTACATTGGGCTGGAAAACTCGTCCCTGAGACAGGACTCGTATCGAATGCAGAAATATTTTGATTAATGGGGATGACCGCAGTCGGGGTCCCCGGTAAAGCGTTAAGGGGGCAGTTTTTCCCGGTGATCGGACACTACGATTTCGGGGACCACGATACTTCGAGGACTCCGTCCTCGATAACAGGATAGGGTATAGACGGATGAGCATGAATTTTTGGAATGGACAACGGCCCGATTCCTAAACCGGCCACCCCTCCACCTTTGGGCCCTTCAACCTGGCCCTTGACCGAGTCTCCCCTCTCTAACGACCTTTCTTTCCACCTTCTTTCATTCTCACGTACCTCAGCGATCATTGAGAGGGAACCATGCCAGTCCATTATGACGGAAGCTTGACTTAAGGGGGAAGGGGGAAAGAAAGGGACATGTTCTGTTCTCTAACCTCTACGCAGGGGTCAATCTCTGATCTTTCCCTTTTGGTTTCTTTCTCTCTCTCTCTCTCTCTCTCTCTCCCTCTGTCTTTCGATGATGACCCCTGGGAAAGAAATTTTGAACGGCCCGTCTTGGAAAACTGGTCTTTGCATAAATATACACGCGCGGACACACAAAAACGCATACACTCATGCCCGCACGCGATGTTTCCTTTTCACGCCTCGCGAACGACTGAAAGCTATTTTTCTTTTTTTTTTCCTGTTTCTTTCTTTACTTCTGCTCTTCTTTATTCAAGGGAGCGCATAATCGATGCCTTTATTGTTGCGCACGCAAATCAGATGTATACATAAGAGACCCCGGTCATGGATATGCACGGGTATTTTGAGATATGCGTACGTGTGTTTTTGACGTTGAACCGAATTCGAATAGAGGCATGCGGTGAACACGCCTTCCACGATTTCCATACCTCCGGGTATCGCTCTCGGTGTTTTGTCCACTTTTTCATTTAGTCTAGTATCTGATAACAATGATAGATGTTGTTTTACTATCGGCCTCTTATCATTTTTGTTACTGGTTTTTGAAGAATATATCTTGTTGCTATCGTTTTTTCTCGAGTGTAACATTGGTGATACTTGTTTTATTACTGCTATTTAAATCTCTAGTGGCAACTGATGAAACGCTACTTTTTTGACGTTAGAAAATATCTTGAGTGAAGTTTAACGTCCTTATACATATGCACACCAAATTCCGAGGTGGTATTTGTAGCGGTTTCCAGACGCCAATTTTTTTTATTCCTGAATATTACTAGGGACCCCCAATTTTTGGTCTCATACATTTCTGGAGATATCCAGTTTGCAGTCCTTGTAGTAATTGAGATAAAAGTTGCCTTCAACGTCAACCCTCCTTTTGGACATCTTAGGAGTTTAATTTGGAAAATACCTTAGCACAGCTTCGCACCATAAAAGCACCGTAAAATTTTGGCCTAATGCCATGACGAAATTCCTCAATCGGTGCTCTTACACGATCCGTCTTATCATAGGAAACAAATGGCACGAGACATAAAAAGTATGAGAGCAGTAGTAGTCCGATTGTGGTAGGGAGTTATCGAGGGTTGCGTTTCCTCCGAGCGCGTCTGACCGAAACACCCTCTTTGGTACGAGCTTCCCTGGAGATCATCCCCTTGGAACGCAAGACGCATGTAGGACCGCGACGGGAAAGCATTAATCTGCCGATTACAGAGAAACGGGTGCCTCCCATTCCAAGTACGAAGAGGTCGAACATGCTTCCTCCAATTCCATACTTACATGCACGGGGAGAATTGATTCTGGAGACATTCAACTTCGAGGAACGTCCTAGAAGTAGCCAATCGTCCCCAGATTCAAAATCCTGAGAAACCCGGGGTCCTGAAAATTACTTGGCTAGATGTGGGTAAACTTGCGTATGGGTCATTTCTAGAGTCGTCCGGTGTCCCAGAATCAACGATTCCTATGGCCATGAGCATAAACAGCGTTCGCGGAGAACCTGGAAGTACTGATAGTCAACATTGGGTAGATGAAACGAGTTCAAAACGATTTTAGCTTATACCGCAGAAAACCACATCCGGTTTCAGTTTTAGACAGAATAGACAGGTTGCCTGCTCCTCCCTAGCTCTCATTTACACGGTACCCTTTTCCCTAGTCATAGACCCCAGCCTATCTTTGTTCCCTCGTTGGGTTCGATGACGGATCGTCATTCGCCAGATTGCTACCGAATCACGAAACCCAGCCTAGAATCTAGAACCTTATTTATTTTATCTTTCCCCTATGAGAACTGGCGTTTATCTAGTGAAGCATTTGATCAGAGGAAACCAAAGAGAAACCGGTAAATCCCTAGTACCAGGAACGGAGACTGATTTAGGGGTAATACTTTTATTTATGTCTGTCCTTTCAGGTTTCTAGTTTTCGTGCTGCATTTGATCACAGGAAACCAAAGAAACCGGCAAATCCCTAGTATCAGGAACCCAGGCTGATTAAGGGTGATATTTTTGTCTATGTCTGTACTTTCAGGTTTTATCGATGTGCGCAGTCGTCCCTATACACGTACACACCGATTATTTTGCATTTTGCTTTGTTTAATGGCAAAAGCGGTTGACTGTTATGGGTACTGGAGTTTCAAGGGGAGTATACGAAAGTGTACTCCCCAATCGACTCATCTTCCATTGCGTGTACTCCGTCCGCTTGTAACTTTGGCGGCCACCCTTCCAACTCACCCCTTTTCCCACCTTACTATCTTTCTCCCTCTTTCTCGTAGCCTCAATCTACTTTTCTTCGGCGCGTCGCGTGCTCGAAATTCAATTCTGCTATTGCGGTTTCTCAGTGGGTGGATGTCGCCAAGAGAGAAAGACAGAGAGATGGGGTTGGAAAGAGCTGCGGAGTACAAGGGGCTTCGGGGGTTCCTCGAACCCCTAGTCGAGACTCTTACGCTTACTTACGGACTTACCGTTTCCCGTCCGTGTCTTCCCACAAAAGTCCCTCTCGAACCTACACCCCCTAACTCATCCGCGAACTCTTTCCTACTCTTCCTCCAATTCACTCTTGTCGGTGCTCGCTCGTCGTTTCAACGACGAGAAGAAGCCCCAGACGTTGCGCCGAAGACGAGAAAAGGAAGAAGCTCGCCTTGTTCAACCCTCCCCCCTAACTCCACCCCACCCTGCCGTGGGTCCATCAGCTCGCCGCCCCCTTCGTAAACCGCACACTACACCCGGCATCGGCTAATCGCTCTAATGAGATCATATTATATTATTCAGTTCTGGCTAATCTTTATTAATCCCATTTCTACGGCTGTGTGCAATGCTGCTCGCCTCCCCCCACCCCCCGTCCCATTCACTCTTCTTCTCGATCTCCCTCTCTCTCTTTTCCTGACGTGGATGTGATCTGGCTGATTGCGTACCCCGTCTTGTTCCTCTTTTTCCGGTCTCTCCTACTTCTCTTATCTTTTCATTCGACTGTATATGCAAATGTATGGATGATTCACTCCCACCATACGATTACACCGTATCGAGGGTTTTGGGAGAAAAATATTGGAGAACTTTTATGTTGTTGTTCAACCTCATATGTTAAATTATGGAAGAACCGTAGAGTCTGTGGTGTTTGCAAGAAACGTGTAGAAAAGGAGATGATTTATTTACTATTAATCCTGTAAATTCTTATTACTGGTATTGTTGTAGTTCTGCGATACCGGAATCGTAATACGGATAACGATGTTGAGCGATTTAGTTGACTGTATTATTTGAGATGGTAATAGTAGAGTGATAGTTGGTGGTGGTAGATCGATAGTAGTGGAGTAGTAGTAGTTGAGTTGTAATAGTGGAGGAATAATCAGTAGTAACTCGTTGAAAGTAATATTTGAGTTACTATTAATAGTACAGTAGTTTTATTGCATAGTAGTAATATCCATAGTATATATGAATAATAATTGGGTCTGTATAATTACTAGATACATATATATATAGTAACTGTATACTACTATTGCTACATTGTACTAAAATTACTATATGTTCTCAGTTATATTTATATATTACTATCACTACTATTACTACCTAGTAGTAAGTGGCAATAAGTGACGGTAAAGCAGTAGTAAATAATGAATAATAAAGTACTGGAATCATGACTCATAAAATAGTAGTTGAGTAATACCGAGTAGTAATAGTATTTCTGGGGTAAATATTAGTAATTAAAAATAGTAGTAATCCAATTGTACCACATAGTAGTAAAGGACTTGGGTTTCAAGAAATGCGAAAATTTGTATAACTTTCCGATGTATTCAAAAAATGTAAATAACATTAAAAAAACGTCGATATATTTGAAAAAATATTTTTCAAAAATAAGAATAATGACAAAGGAATCTTTCTTCGTCTTTTTGCCAGTATCTTCGAAATTATTCAATATTTCCGTTTCTAGTTCATCTCCCCCTAGTCCCAGTAACTAAAAAGTTAATTGAAAAATGCACGTGAATAAATATCGAACTTTGGAGTCGAGCATCAATCGAATTTTCATTTCCACTTTCTCGCTGCATCCCGATGACGAAAATCGCGGTGATACGTAGCTCAAAACCCTGCCGCTGATAATGATCAACTCGTTCGGTGAAATTGGCGTTCCAGTTGGTTCGGTGGTTTTAATGTTTATCGCAATCAGCCGGAAAGACTTTCTTTTATGATACCGATATACGTGCTCTTCTGGGCTCGTGTGCGGAGTGCAGTTGACCTCACAGGTATGCGATTCTCAGCTGATCATCCCGGATCGCAGGCTCTCGTTAACGCAAGTGCATACCCATTAAATTTATCTCCATGGCAAATAGCCTTTTCTCGCCCGTATTTCACTCGGGGAAACGACTTCGAGAAAACCTCTCTTCACACACGTGCCAGCTTCGAGAATCTTCTTTATATCAGATCTATAAGTGTGTGTGTGTGTGTTATAGATAATGCGCGAGCTGGACAGGAAGCGGGCACGGAACCGCGTGCACTGACTCGGTGAAGATTTCCCTCTCTCTCTCTCTCTCTTGTATATAATCATCAGCATCTTATCCGCATAAAAGTTATATATAAAACGAGTCGGTGGATTCGTTGGCCGAGGCGTACACACCTGTGTACACATTTGCAGTTCATCTATCCATAGACATACAGGGTGTTCCGAAATTTCCCGCAAAGATTTACGAAGTAAGAAAATTTTGATAATAATAATAAAAATAAACAACCCCAACTTTCCTCTTGAATATTTGATGCGTTTGTGAAGAAGAAAGATTTTTTTATTCAACGAATTTAATAAAACCTGTGAAGGGAATAAACAAAGGAAAACTAACTGATTACAGCAGTTTTTGATAAGTATTTTCTTAGTCGGAACGTGCAAAAACGTCACGAACAATATTTTCGAAATAAAAAGTTTTTTTTTTTTTTTTAATTGAGTGGATGTAACAAAAGCAGTGGAAGCAATCAACGAAGGAAATATAAGCTTTCAACAGTTTGTGAAGATATTTTTGTTGGTTAGGATGTGCAAAAATGATTTTCAAATAGAAAATATAAAAAACTGAATATATAATTATATACATATATATAATACTACGTTAACTAAAATATACAATTGAAATTATATAATTTGACATGTTTTTAAATTAAAATTCATATATATATATATAAATTTTATTTTATACCTAATAAATATTATATTAAATAAAATATACATATAATTAAATAAAACATAAGATACTCTTTCTCAGAAAAAAAAAAAAATAATAAAATCGTACGACACGAGCCCGATTTCGATGGAAGCAGACGTTTCTTTTTTAAACCTCATTCTTCCGGTCACCCTGTACACCCCCAAACAAACACACACACAAAGGCGCACGCGCGCACGCACACGCGCACGCACACGTAAACACACACACACACACACACAAAGTTATATATAAATATATCTTGAGCCGTGCATATTAATCCAGAAAGAGAAGTATAGCAGTGTACACAGACGGTTGCGGTTATACTTATGCGCCAGGCGTAGAATTACCCGGAGCGACTTACCTCGACGCATCCTCTGTGACCAATTATCCTGAGCGCTAACGAAGGCCGAGCGGGAGCCGGTCGCTCATACACAGACACATATGGGGTTGTTCCGTTGGGTTTGGGACTAGAGAGTTCCCCGCAGAGTCCTTTATCGCCCTAGAACCTTAAGCAATATTGGACTATATTTACACACACACACACACAGCCATCTCTACCACTAATTACTTATAACAATGTCGTTAATTTAACGCGGCCGAGTCGAAACGTTACTGACCGCTCGGTTCTACCGCGATCGCCTTCGAGGACCGTCCTTGAAATCGAAAGTCCCCGAAATAACGTTTCCCCCGTGTCAGGATATATCGGAAGTTTACGTATGGCGATAAACTCGGATAAAGTTGCAACTTCGCAATAACGATCCCCCGAGCCTCCCACTTGACCACGAGATCCCTTGAATCAACTTCCGGTTAAAGTTGTATATATATATATATAGTGCGCGCGTGTGTGTGCGTACAATCGTTTCTCGTCCGTTTCTTAATTCGAATGAACTGGCGATCCTAAGGATTCAAGGTGGTTGGGCACGACAGTTGGATTTTTTATAAAATGTAAAAACCTCGTGATTTATTCGATCGCCATACTAGGCTTCGTCATTAGCGTTGCTCCTAAGCAAGAGTGTGCGCTCGAGAAAAGGCGTTTTCCATTTCACTTATAGAAGGATACAATAATATAAATAATAATAATAAATAATATTCGATAAAATATAAACCATATCATTCAAAAATATCATTATTATTATTATTATAAAGTAAATATAGTAAGTTATTAAAATAATAAATAGTATATTATTATTATATAATATTAAGATATAACATAATAATAATATAATGTAATTATTTCGTTGTCAGCTTAGAAAAAAAGTAGAAATAAACTGTCGATAATGGTACTCGGCCTGATTGGATATAAATTTAAATCATCCCTTAAGGGTTTCCAACGAAAGTGCCCGTAGAAAAAGTATTCGAAAAATATCGACGCAAAAAAGTATATTCCAATGAAAAATTTCGAGATCCACGCGCGTACGAAATTGCCGGTCCGAGCTTAAAATATATGTATATACAAATGCCATCTTATTGCGACGGTCGTATATCGTCGCATTGAGTTATCGAGAAAACAAAAAAATAAACAAAAGAGTGCGAGGAACGCGGGGGCGAGAGCTTCATCCGCGGGGCCTCATTTCCCGCGCGGTAATCTAAAAGTATAAACGGTAGCATTACCGCAGAGCTTATATACGTATAGTGAACTCGTTGCAAGACGAGCCCTGTATATACCTACATGCGTATACAGGGTGACAGGAGGAGTGACGTCAATAATTAAAATCTAGATGCCTTTTATCGAGGGCTATCCAAATAGCCATTGTGTATCGTCCGCCATCTTGAATGATTTTTTTTCATTACTTGAACTTTTTTAAATTTTGTTTACCACTTCTTCCAAACTTTTAAAAATAATTTACCACTTCTCTCCAACTCCGACTACTTTAAACTTTCGAACAAATTTCGAATTCTAGCTCTTGAAAAAGTAATTAAAAATTAAAAAAGAAACACTAAAGGTACCTTAATATTAATCAACTAAAAATATCTAAACATTTTAAAAACATCTAAGAATCAGATTGAATAAAATAAAAATAGAAATAAAGTAAATAAATAGAATAAAATGAAAAGTACAAATCTAAAAATAGAAATGATAAAACATTTTTTTTTACATTTTTTACTTTTCATTTTAATCCATTTAGTTACTTTAGTTATAATTTTATTTTATTTTATCTGAATTTCGGAATTTTATTTTTCATAAATAATAATAAATCATTAATAAAAACGAACGAAAAAGAAATACTCGAAGTCGAGTATTGAAGGTACAAATGTGTAATTTGGACGTCCCTTAATACGAAATTTCCGAGCTACCTTTGGACGCCACTTAACCGGCCACCTTGTATGTGTACACCACTTCTTTCGTCCAGAGAAAGAGAAAGAGAACGTATTGGACCAGCGTCGTCCAAAGAGCAAAAACAGTACGTCAGTGGACGACCACACCATCCGATTATCCATTCCATAACCTCTCTCGGTTCTTATATACATATGCACACATTCATGCATGCATATATATACACACATAATCTTTTGTACATAAATACAGTAATATGTATACATGGACATACAGCGTCATCCGTCGGAGCAATCGCGTAATTTGCGTGTAACGATGCAATTTGTAGTTATAGTTGTTGGGTATACGACAAAGCTCGACAACAGCCCTCCCTGTTCTGTGTCCTTTTTACCACCATGAGGGACCACCAGACCTCCCCCTTTGCCTCTCGTCACTCGTTGTAGGTAATTACACTGTTTGCACTGATACCGCGGTCTGGTGCAGGGACAAATCGAAGAGGATGGATTTTCCTTTGATTTTATTTTAATATTGAATCGGGGTTTGGGTTTGTTTGGGCTAAACGATGATTCCAGCGATGACGGCGCAGGTGATATTATAGTATTTTTGGAGGGTTCCTGGGAACTGTCACCTTAAGAAAGTGAAATTATCCAATGGAACTTAACGGTTCAGATAATGCGAGTTTTAGAATTCTCTTGCGCGAAAGACATTTTTTTTTCTCTAGAAACTCTCCGTTCTCTCGACTTTCATTACTGAACTTTTCTGGTCGGATAAGATTATTTTCAGAACTTTCGTGCCGTCTGTTCTGGGGGATATTAATTTTATAATTTTTCCAGTTATGACATACTCTTTAGAGCTTGACTGTTTAGGTGACATATTTTTTGAATTTTGCCTGTTTAGATGAAATACTTTTGAGAATTATCCAGACGATATTCTTTCCCAAACTTTACCGTGTAAATGACTCTTCGTTCGGAACCGTTCTATCAATGTGACACTCATTTCAAAACTGTCTTATTAACATGACATTTAGATGATGTTCTTTTTAGAACGTTAATATTTACATGACAGTCTTTTTAGAACTTTCCCATTAATACGACATTCTTATAAAAACCTCCCTATATAGACGATATATTTTTCAGAACTTTCCTATTCATGTGACGTCCTTTTTAGAAGTTTCTAAACTTTCCTATTAATACGACATTCCGATAACGTTATTTTTAGAACGTCCTATTCACGTGACGTTATTTTTAGAACTTTACTATTTACATGATGTTCTTTTTAGAACTTTCCTATTAACACGATATTTCGATAACGTTGTTTTTAGAGCTGTCCTATTCACATGACATTATTTTTAGAACTTAACTATTCACGTGACGTTGGTTCTAGAACTTTACTATTCACATGATGTTCTTTTTAGAACTTTCCCATCCACATCACATTATAT
>JAPYZI010000368.1:0-56591 GCA_030523105.1 Ophioninae sp. A BG-2022a | reverse complement strand
GCGCCATCCGTCGGTAGTTACTCGCAGCGCAAAATCCCAAAATTGTCATTACCGACGTAACGAGGTGCCGCGTCAAAAGTTTCCAATGTGTTCGTCATTTCCTTAAGAAAAGTCAAAGTTGGGATGAACCATTTTTGTATTTCATATTTTTGTACTTTATTTATATTACTTCGTAACGTCTTTACATGCGCTTCCTTGCATTAGAATTGCCCTCTTCTCCCTTACGCGATCGTTTATCCCCTCCACACGACACCCTTTGTTTAACGCGATCTTTGCCACATTTTACGCGGTCGGGATCGTTTTTGTTATTTCCCGAAAATCTAACAAAACTCGTCGCTTTCCGTTTCTACATTATTATGAAAAAATTATACTTTGTATATCTAGGTATATGGTAGATCAGCAAATAATAATGTTTCGAAAATGTTTGCAGAATCATCGTGATTGCGACTTGCAGAAAAGATTTTTGAAAATTAAGATAAAATAATTTTCGTTAAAAGTGATACTAGTTCCAAACTTCTTGATGAGGCCAACTTCGAAATCCATATTGACTCAAGTGTACCATCGGAAAAATTGAACTGGCGATAAAAACTTGTGAAGAAATTTACAAAAACACTCTTTTGAGGATAAACGAAACTTCGAAGAAAAAGTTCATTTGAAAAGTTACGGACTGTTCATCCGATATTCGTGTGCAACGAAAAAGTTGAAGACTTCTTATCTGCAAAACCCTCTTATCGATTGCTAAGACGAAGAAAGATTAATATTTCTTATCTACGATTATTCGTACAAGAAAGAAACATTTTTAAAACTCTGGCAGTTCGTTGAAATTCGTACAGCAAGGAAAGGAGAAGCTGAGTTTCGTAGGAGCAAGGAAGCGAAGATTGTAAACGATCGTTTAGAGAAAAAGACGTAGCCGAAGGTTTGTCCAAGATTCATTTGTACCAAAAGAAGTTGAAAACCTGTTAAAATGGAGCCCAACACCCTCACCCCATCATCCGCCGATCAGACTGATAATTTCCCATTGATTTCCTAAACGGTTCTTCAGAATTTCATGAAATTTGACCAGACAATGTCAAATTGATAAACGAACAGCTGTCTTCTCCTTAAATTTATCAAAAAGAAAATAAAATTGCAGATTGTATTATCACGAAAGCGTCGTGATGGAAATGTGGTAAAATAAAAAGTTTGATTAGGATTACGACATGGAGGGGAGAAAAGCCGCGAAGCCATATTCGAAACACACATTTTGAGACCTCAACCATTTGATTCTGTCACATATTTTAAGAGATCCATGGGAAACCGTAACTTGTAAGTTTTTGTTTACGATTTCGAGAAAATATCATCCGACATTTGTAACATTTAGTTCCGACGAATGCCGGGGTGCTGGAGATCTCGAAACGGACCCTAGCGACAATCTCACCTCGCGGTAGATAGCAGTAGCTCGCACTAATTTTGTTTTTCCGACTGTTATATTAACGAGTATATATTGGAGACGGAAAAGTTAATTTTCCTGTATGGACTGCTTAATGACCAAGGCCTCCTTACCTACATTAAATTATTAATTGACGAGAATACATTTTTAATGGCCTTAAAGTTTGCATTACTGGAACGCAACGAAATGTTTTTTTTTCCAACTTCACATCGTCGTTATCCAAAATCGTCGGTATCCAATATTTTCTGTAAATCGTGAAATGAAAATTTTTTTAATTAATTTCACATTATTCACAGCTGAAAACAAGCAGAGAAAATAAAAAATAAAGATTATTTTCGTTGCATCCCAACGATCCGAAATTCAATCTTCTTTTACTCATTAGTAGGAAGATTCGAAACCACATTTAAGAATTTTCTTGCGCAATTTTTTGAAGATAACTGTTTAAAAAATTACACGAATCTTCTTTACCATCATATTATAATGTATAAAAAATTTGAAAAGGTTTCACCGTTTAGTATGCGAGATATTCAATTGCTAAAATCGCAACTTTAACACGAGGTCTTATAGGAAGTTATGAAAAAAAAGACGATCTTTTACAACAAATATCACAATTTCTAGACGGTGAAACATTCTCTAATGTTATCCACAGTTGAGTACGATTGTTAAGAAAGTTCATACAAATTTTAAACAATTAATCTTTAAATTCGTATAAAACAAGAACATCCCTTAAACCTAAAGTAATACGAGTGCTTAAAACAAGCCAGATCGCAATTATCACAAAGCTTTTGTCCTTTGGATCTAAAGTCACTAGATTAGGAAATCGGAACGGTTCAGCAGAGCAGTAGTTGAATAGCAAAATTGCACAAGGGCCACAAGGGAATATCTCGGCTCTTCGCATACCAAGGGATGCATTGACCTGGGTTTAAGGAGCATGTCTCGGAACCCGTACGTGTCTCAAATTCCTTTCGGAACACTCCATGAGAATCGTGACCTCGCTTTCTCAAGTTCCGTTAAGTGAGCTTTACAATTTTCGGAGTCTTTTGTTTCTGCGCACACGCGAATAGACACACGCACACAGACATAACAATCGCCGAGCGCGAAGGATCATCGGAACTTTGAAACGCCTCTTACAGACTCACTTATAGCTGATGAAGACTAGCAAGATCTACTGAGCTATACGCAGGCGTAGCAGGTGTGCAGCTGCGCCGATCTCATCTCTCCAGTACCGTTTTCTTTCCCAATACTTCGATAGGTGACTCGGACTTGGACCCAAACCGCTTGGTTCTTCTTTTGGCGCAGACAACATTTTTTCTTGGGAAGGGGGATTTCACAAAAAAACAAATTCACGATCATCTTACTCAAGGTTGAATGACAATGAAAGTCCAAAATTTTTCGTGCCAAAATCTATTAATAAAAATAATCCAACTGTTTTCATCATCCTTATCAAAAGTTTCAAGATTCTAATCAGGAATTTGAAATCCTGATTGGAAGTTTGGACTCCCAACCAGAAATGAGGGATCTTGAAAAAAAAAAAAGTTTTAGTTTCTAATCCGAAGATTGTGCTAGTTTGGGATCAGAAAATCCTGCTAATTTGCCTAATATCGATCCAGCCAAGTTTTTTCCTGTCCTGATCGAAAAAATTCTGCTGTATTACAAGAAACAACTTTGCACGATGAAGGAACTGAAGAAACGAATAATAGAGATGAATTTTTGATCGAACGATGCAAATTGCAATATCGCCATCCTGAATCTTTCAGCAATTGAAATCGACAATTTTGGCCGGATCGTTGAGAAAGTGCACGAAGCAACGTTGGAAAAATGCATAAAAAACAAGACTTGATGTAGTTCATAAAAGGGAAGGTTTCTTCAGCAAATGTCGCCACTTCGAGTAAAGTGAATGCCACGGGAGATATTAAAATAGTCAAGGAAGGCGAGCGGAAAAGTTCGATCCCCCAGGAACATTCGCCATCTCAAGCAGCTACTCTCAGCGACCGGATATATTCCTTTCAGGAAGGAAATGAGTCGAGGGGCGTCCAAAATGCTTACTCTCCTTCCATCTTCCGTTTATTCCGTAACTATCTCGCTCCAGTTTCTTCGCTTGCTCCTTCGGGATGACAGACCAGGAAATTTTATAAGCAAATCAAACTCGGGAATCTTAAACGCTATATCGTGTCACGTCAGGTATAAGGCGAGCGATACCACCCTTCAACGTCAGCAGGAGGCTATAATCCTTTGGGAATTATTGACCTGTCACCAAATTAGCACAATACTATTCTATCATATATTTCTATAACTTCTCAAACTTCTCATTTTTTCCGATAAAGAAAAAATGTTGAGAAAAAAGCTTCTCATTTTTTCCGATGAATGAAAAACTACTGTGACGTCACAAAAATAGAGTTTCAGTTTTTTTCAGCCGGAAATATAAATTAAATTTTTGTGAGAACGTCACGATTACAATTCTTTAGAAAATCATATAAGCTTTATGAAAATACAACCAGAAATCAACAATGTGTACAATAAAAATCGTCATAGAAAATAGGAAACGCTAGGAATAAATAAACGGTAAAAAATTGGAGTTACCAGAAATAATAATAATTCATAAGCCGTATATACCAGAAGTAAAAAAGCGAAACCAAAGATCATTAAAAAAAACTGCAAATGTTAGAAACAATAATAGTAAAAATATAGGCAATTAGAAAATCAAAATTGCTAAGATATTGATCATTTAAAAAAATGTGGACAATCAAAGTCGTAATAGAAAATAGGAAATACTAGGAACAAAAAAACGGTTAAAAAGTTGAGCTGCCAGAAAGAAAAATAATTTATAAGCCGTATATCAAGACTAGAAGTAAAAAGCAAAACCAAAGATCATTAAAAAAAAAACTGCAAATGTTAGAAACAATAATAGCAAAAATATAGGCAATTCCAGAAAACAAAGTGGCTAAAAAATTGAGCATTCTAAAAAATGAAAATTGTCTGAACAATAATCACGATTTTTTCACCGATTCTGCACTCGTTATGAAAAAATAAGCCTAGTTAAACAAATACATCATCAATATTCGATCTTATCATTTACATAGTAATTTCAATCTTTTATGTGTTTTCCGACGCATTTTGATATGCTGCATTGATACAATGCAGGCGAAATTTTCATTTTCAATTTTACGTTCATAAACGATACGATTCTTATTCAACGGCTGTTGACTTTTGCTACCACGTCAAACTGAAAAAGTTTGACCGTAATTAATCGTTTTTCAGAATTCGCTACGATGAAGCCATCCATGAAAATGGGTCTTATTGGGCTGATAGGAGTGTGCCTCGTCTTCTGCCAATATCACTTGTCCACTGGAGTTAGATTCGAAGAGGTGTCGGAAATCAGCACATCCGAAGGTCAACTCGCTTACGGATCGGCAAACTTGCAAACGAACGAACATCTCGACGAGTACATACGCCAAAACGTCACCGAAGAAGCTGTGAGTCAACATTAAATATTCGTTAGCAATTTAAATATTTAAATATATATATCAACATATAGATAATAAATATCCGTAATACTCAACCAAAAATTATTTCAATTATTTTTAACGAGTACACGAATTAAAATGTGGTTCGATTTGGATGAATAATTCAATTTAATTAATTCATAAATATGTTTAATAGATTTTTATGAATTAAGATCTCTTATTATCTCGATAATATTATCAATAAATAAGATTAAATTATTTATTATTTATTGATATAGTATTATTAATTATTGATATTAAAATTGATAAACTTAATAATATTATCAATGAATAACATTAATTAATTCAAATTAATTCAAATTCAATATTAAATATTAAATATTAAGATTTTAATATTTAAATATTGACAAAAAAAGATTCTCGAACCTGCCTAAAGTCATTTGTTTAATGAACTTTATTTATCGAAACAATTGAAACGTAAAAAATAATATCAACACTGATAAATCGAATGTCTTCACCAGCGATCATATATTGATTTGGTACTTTCATTACACCTCGAACATTTTTTTTTTGTCGTGCTTGATCAGTTTCATTATTTTGTTATTCCCTGGCTGGTTGATTGCGGCGGACCCACGTGTGCGACGTCATTCACGAGAGCACAGAATTCACGGCAGAAGCTCCATTTATCGTCTAGGTTACAGAAACTGTTCTGTTATTTGATACTACGTGTGGGATGCGAAAAACAAGATTCGTTGAGCGTGAATGCTAGCATTGATATTGTTATGCACACGTGCATTCATGGGACACGACAATGCAATCATTATTCATAATATGTAAACTTGACGAGTCTGCGTAGGATGGAGGCCAAACTGTGTCAATTTTTAATATTTTTTTCTAATGAAGGAATTGGAAGGTCAAGATAGGGACTTTACACGTATTATTTACATTTTTATTTTGTTTATTGTTATTTTCATTTTATTATAATTATTTTAATTTAATTAATTTTAATATTATATTTCGGAATTATTATATAATTATATTTTTATTGAATTATATTATTATTATTATTTGCACATAGTAATTATTCCACGTTGAGATCGAGTTTTTTTGTCGAAATATGTCGACAAAAAACGACAAAAAATTAAAATGATTATTCTTTAAAAAAACTGACGACGTTTTCGACGGATTGGGTTATACGAAAGAAAAACTAAAAGCTAAGCATTTAGTATACTGTTTCGCAAAAAAGGACCTGGACAATGATCATGTCAGAGAATTAATAAATTACGTGATAAAATGACCAACTCTAAACAATTATTGATGAAACGCCATTCTTTGAGTTCTCATCGGTACAATCCATCGAATATTGTTTTTATTTCTTAAAAATTCGATACCTCGAAAGCTATTGCTTATCGCCCAAAAACAACCATTCAAGACTTATCTTCGAATATAAAACGGAAAGTTTAAGCCCAATTTCAGCTTGCTCGGGTAAACATTTGGGACCTGACTCAAAAGCATTCAAATTTAATCACTCGAAAACGCTTAAACGCTTAAAGCGATTTTTAGTCGACGCCAAAAATCGCTTGAAGCGTTCTCTTGGTATATCATAAGAAAAGGTCGTGCAAAATTTCATCTCGATCAGAAGGAGATTTCAGAACTTTACTGAAAAGCAAAAAATATCCGGATTTTCAATATTTCGTTGCGTATTTTACAGATAAAAATAGCGGTCGCGAACGTCATAAGAGACAATGGGCTCAGTCCGGACGTGGGCAATCATCTGATCCAAGAGCTCGCCAATCAATTCAACGTGGTCTTGAGTACGTCCTCGAAAAATGGAATTTCCAAGGAGCTGAAGGACAAAAGTCGGGGATCGTCGAACGTTGTTGAGACGACATCGGTGTCAACGACTTGCAGGGGTCGATCAGCGGTAGCTTGTACACCCACTAGTACCCTCGATCCATTGTACATAATAACGCCGACTTATCGGAGGCCCGAACAGATACCCGAATTGACCAGGTTGTCTCATACTCTGATGCTCGTTGAGAACGTCCATTGGCTCGTTATCGAGGACGCGAATAACGCGACTCCTCAAGTCACCCAACTCTTGAAACGAACCGGCCTCGTTTTTGAGCATCTTATCGGTAAGCAAAAGATCGATGAAAATTAACTTTTTATCGAAGTTGATTGAAACCTTTTAAAAACGTCTTTTATCATTTTTATTATCTAATATTGCAGCGCCAATGCCAGAAAAATATAAGCAGAAAAAGGGCGCAAAACCGAGGGGTGTTTCTAACAGAAATCGTGGCCTCGAGTGGATCAGAGCAAACGCGAAAAAAGGCGTTCTTTATTTCGCTGATGATGACAATACTTACGACATTGATCTGTTCGAAGAGGTTCGTTCACTTACGATTGAAGAAAATGTCATTATTACCTCCACGATTAGCGTGGGAATATTTTTATTATTTTAATGTTCAGTTTTTAATTAATCAATTAATCAGTGGGTTCATAAAATAATCATTAATTATTGTACTTATTTACTTATCAGAGCTATAGTAAAATTACTTCAATGTTTCCATCGTCGAAATTCGATAAATTTTCATCTCCATTCATTTATATTTTTGTTTAAAATCCACCTCTCGCAAATTTACATCGCAGAACACCATTTTCGATACCTCGAATAGTGTAGTTCATGATTTATTTTTCCGTTTTTCAATAAAGCGATCACCAATCATTGAGAAAATAATCAGAAATTGAAAATGACACATTTATGATTAGGTCTATGATTATCGCATCACTCTATTAACTTATTCGAGGGATGAGAAAATGCCTTTAAACTTTGGGTCGTCAGATTATGGAGAACATTTTTTTTCCATTTATTTCTACGTTCAAAATCGCCGTTCGCAAATCCTTTCTCTCCGTGCTGGCCATGATGGCATGTTCTTTTATAGCTCACGAGAAAAATAAGATTTGATTGTAAATAATATAAATTGCTAAAGAAATGTAGGATAGAAATTAAGATTAAGATTAATAATGTAATAATCATTTTTCCAATTTTTTCTATGTTATCGAAAGCAAAGAATATCAATTTTCATCTCACTAGATTCATCTATATCAGGGTACGGAAAAAGAGAAAGGTTTATTTGAAAATGAAATAAATATCGAAAGAAATTGAAAAAGATTTTTTTATCGCTGCAATATGTATATTAGAATGCAATTAAAAATCGGTATTTTATTAATCCGATTTTTGTTAAATCCAAAACTTTCTTTGAATATAATTCTGCTACATTCAAATAAAATTCTCAAACTGCTAATCAAAGTATCCAATTGTGATGAAAATCAAAAAAGAATGCTCCGAGCCCTCGAATAAATCCGTTTCGTCGAATCCAACGATATATGTTATCTCGCAAGACTAATTAACGCCAAATGTTTCCCGGCAGATAAGAAGAACGAAGAGAGTGTCGATGTTTCCGGTCGGTCTATGCACAAAATTTGGTCTGAGCTCGCCGATAGTGAAGAATGGCAAGTTCGCCGGTTTCTACGACGGTTGGATAGCCGGAAGGAAGTTTCCGGTCGACATGGCCGGTTTCGCGGTGAGCGTTGATTTCCTAATGAAGAGGCCGAACGCAACGATGCCTTATCGTGCCGGTTTCGAGGAGGATGGTTTTCTCAAGAGCCTGGCGCCCTTAGAGCCCCGCGAGATCGAACTGTTGGCTGACAATTGTACAAGGATATTAGCTTGGCACACGCAAACGACGAAAAATCAACCGAGCACACCGCTCGACATGAAAATTCACGGCTCCACGAATCTGGTCGTGCTCAAGAAACAAATCGTATGATGACGATATCGACTGGGGGGCGTTAGACGCGGCCTGAGCGCGAGGGGGGAGCGGGAAGATCCAATAGCCAAGTTTCGAAAAATCGATCGTTGATCACCGTTCGAACGCCCTACGGAAATATTCGTTTCATTTTTTTATTTTACCTTTCGTTTCCAAGACGAATTATCTACTTCGTAGCGAATTTTCGAGAAGAGAAAAAGACGTCGCATTACGAACGGTGAAAACTCGTGGCGCGTCGTGCACGAGAAGTCAACAATCGAGATCTTCATTTTCGTCGGAGCGAATTGGATGATTTTTCTTTTATCCTTTAACGAATCACGTGACACAGTGCCTACGGTGGAAAAAATATCTTTTTCGCTCCCTTCCCCGCACTCTTTCTACCTCGAAACTCTTCCCCCCTGACCCCTGGATTAACCCCGAATTATTCTGCCTCAAAGGGTCAAGGGATTCAGCCCTTCCCGATCGCTACGATCTTTACCGATAGTCGTGAATTGTTTTCGCAAATACGGTTTCGAAAAAACGTGTTCAAGAAAAACCCATTCTACGAGCCCAAATAATTTTTCTTTCTAGTTGAAAATCTTTTTTTTCTTTCTCTTGGTCGTTTTCGTTTGCTTGAGATCGCCGAGCGATTGGGAATGGAATGGACATGGAAGCGTGAAATATCGTAGGGCTGCAAGCTGATTGTTCAGGTAGAGATACGCAATAACACGTAGCTCGGAAATTCTCGTTACTGGTCGGAGCCTCGATCTATTGGGTTGGTCGGAAAAGTAATGTCGGTTTCCAATGTAATTTTCATCAAATTTTTAACGAACTCCTCAACATTTAAATTAAGTTGATTTGGTATCGTTAAAAATGGTTAACGTTCAACTCTCATTCAAGCGTAATCAAAGCCTAATAGTTTGCTTCATATATATACCAAAAAAATCAAAATGGACGCGAAAAGTAATATTGTTACTATATGTTATACTTTTTGGCTTACGAATTCATAAACCCCAAAGTGCACAAACCCCCTTCTTGAAGAAACACACTTGTCAATATTGAGTTAGAAAAATCCGTTCTGAGGATTTTTCAACAAAGTTCTGACGACCTAGAGTCGACGATGAAATCAAAGTGCTAAGAGAAGTTGTTTGCGCCAAAACAACCATCCATGACTATACCTGAAAGATTTTGTGTTTTCTTTTATGAGGAACAAAACCGACGTTACTTTCCAACAAACATAATAAAAAGGTCAAGACTAAACGGTAACCTCATTTCCACAAGAAACTATGTTATTTATCTTTTCCCATTTTATTTTAAACTTTCGAACGTGTGATGAGAGACAAGATAATGAGGCTTTCAGGCTTCCTAGTTTGTGCTTCTTTTGTATTGTACAAGTGCTTCAGGAGGTACTTGGAAAAGAAAGCGAAAGGCGGCCATTTTTCGGCTCTCGTGAAGATTGCGCGATCGCCGATGCCTTGTTCTCGTTCGTTCGGTTTTTCTCGTTCCTTCCGAAAGTGGTCTCTCTACTAAAAGGGTAGAGAAAATCGAAACCGTTCGACAAAAAAAATACTCGTTGAAAAATATATTCTCCGAACAACTTCGATTTGCCGTATCTGTCTTACACTCTACTTAACGGAAAACGGTAAACAGAAGCTGATTAGGAGACTTCTTTCAGTTGAAAAAACTCTTGCGATAGTGGAGGTTTAAAGCAATAATAAGATTAACACAATGGCCGGGAGAAATTCTACGGATAACGCGAATTTGGTGATTTGTTCAAGACACTCCCCAAAGAGCTGTTTTACAGATTGCATTGTTTTCATGCAGAACAAATATTTTGTTATTTTCGCTCAATGAAATTCCTTTGTTTTGTCATTTTTAGATCTTATGTATTATTAGCGGAAATCTGTTTTTGTTGATTCACGTTAACGATCTGTGATCAAGATCCTGAAAAAATAGATGCTAATAAAAAGTTATCGTAGCATTACCCCGTACAAAATTTTATTTCTTCGGGGTGAACGATTGATCCTTCGGTTTTTCTAGGTTGAAAGTTCATCGAGAAATGCTCTCGGTTACCTCGAGAACATTTCTCGATTAAAAATTGAATTTCGCACGCCGAACCTAATGTCCGTTTCACGGCCTGTCTATTTATAACGAGAAATTGTATGTAAAATTTACCTACGCATTAACGCCGGATGACGCAACGACCGGCAGCCTCGAAATTCCAATTCTTTTTCGATACAAGCGTGAATTAATAAAGTAATCCAGAAGCTTAAAATGGTTAGTCAAATTTCAAAACGCTCGTGAAAGAATGACGTTTTATAGAGAAATCACTTTTATCGTCATCGTAATAATTTCATCGTCGTAGGCTTAGAACTTGCCAAATTTCTGTTCCTCGAACGTGACGTTGAAATTGATTTTTAGAAAACTACAAAATTTACGTTGGAGCTAAAGTTTGCTTCGTTGTAAGGCGACCAAGCTGTTTTCAATTCCTTATAATCATTATTTACATATTTCACAGATTTAATAGATCGCTGATCAGGAATGCGAGAAAACCGTTGATTCGAATCTACCGAAAGAAAATGAAAATATTATACGATTTCATTCTGTTGCAAGCATGCAAACTTCAGTGTATTTGGTTATTTTTTCCTTTATTTTTTTCGTTGATAAAATTCGTCAATTTTTCCTGTGTCACCTTCATCTTCGCCATATCAGATTTTCACTTACACGATAACTTTGGAATAAATTACGAAATAAAAATCAATCTAAGAAAAAAGAAGAATAATAAGAATAGTTGTTAGTAATAACAATCTGATGACGCGTTTTTTAGATGCGGAATTCGAGGCTCAAGGTCGAAGCATCGTTGGCCTTAATAATATGTACATATTTATACATCAAGTGAAAAAAGCGCCATAGCCATCTCGGCCGAATTTGACGGAATCACGTGAAGAAATAAAATCTTAAGCGAATGGTTTCCCTTGAAATTCGATAATTGTTCGCAATGTATCTCAGTGTGATCCCTTGCGCGTTTTTTGGTAAAGGCTGAGCGTATCGGTGCTTGCAAAAATGAAGGGAAATCGGTCGAAGCTATGTCTCGAACGACAAGGCGAGGAGGGTGGAGTTCTGCAAATTTTCCTGCATTATTGTGACCCAAGTGTTTGCCCAATGGGCCGATATAATGAAGACTGCGCGTTTGTGATTGTGAGAAAGAAACAAATAAAAAAATAACGGATCGTGTCTCATGTCAAGAGAAGGAAAAACGATGTATTATATTTGTATAGCACGTAGTTACGGAACGAGTGACGCAGACGCTACTTATTCTTATAAAATTACTCGTTAATGGTAATAGAAATCGAGCCAGAGTGATTGCGAAATCGCGAACTTTCCTCCCTTTGTAAGCTGTAAAGATAAAAAATTGGAGAGAAAATATTACAATCGTAAGATCTCGCTTAGTTGTACGAAATAAAGATACACGTAACGGAAGTAAAACACAGTACGGAAGTAATTTTCCAAATATCATGTTCGTTTTTTCATCGATAATCCCAGTGACACCGATAGCTATTTACTAGTATGCGGGACATAATCTATCGTTGTTATCTAAAAGAGGCTACTCCCTAATAAATATTCCTTTACGAGTACCTAAAAAATATTGATGGTCGCTGCGGCAATCAGTTCGCAAATAAGTTGCCACTTTCCGGTCGCGGCATGGTTGAGAATAAATAGAAATACGGAACGCTGATGTGACGAGGCTCTAACAATAATTGCGGTGTAAGAATGACGTACACGACGCAAATCAAATGCGACGGCAACAGCAAGTTTCTCAGATGAGCAAGATGCGCGTAGATCGCGATACCGCAAATCGGTACGAGAAGATATTACAGAACTCGGTAAAGTCCGATAAACCTGTTCCATACGTAAAAAACGTAGTCTCCGTTGTCAGCCAATACGTAAGGATGCACCAGAGTATTGGAATGTACGATTATGGTTGCAACGGTAAATAGACAACTCGCCACCATCCATTTCTTCGCGATCCAACGAAAAAATCAACTTCAATGGTGTAACATGTACGGCCAAACGAAGAGACCACAGAATACGCAGCTCTTCAAGCTCTTCATAGCGTACGGTCGCTCGAAGTTATTTTCATTAATGTACGACAGTGGTTTTATCAACGCACAAATAAGCAAGGAAGTCATGAAAAACGCGACGAACACAATTCAACGTTTTAGTCCCAACTTCTCCAACCGGCAAACGAGTTTTCACTTTGTTTCCGTTATCGTGTTTAGCGTTTCGCAAAACACTTGTCAAGTATCTAATGAATACATTAGCAACGTAATAAGCTCACCGAACTTGAAGGCGATGACGTTCTCCTCAATCATGGCGTTCCGTCGAAGTTGCAATAATTTGCAACGCTGTACAAGACTTGCGAGTCGGCGAAACACAAGACTCAAATGACAACCGATGTGCGTTACCACCTAGGTGGCGCTGCATCCCGGAAATCGGCAAATTCACCGTGTTATACGTCAGGATCTTATTTCGTTTTTTAGCGCGAATATTCGAAAACTTTAGAAAAATGAAAAGAACGAACTTTTCACAAAGGTATAAATGGAAAGAAAGCAAGACAGAGAAGTCATTTTTCCAAATCTCGTCTTTTTGTTTGAATCGTCGAGCGCTCCAGTCTCGCTGATATCGTTAACATTTTCCGAGATCGTTAGCTCGAAGTATAAATTCACCAAGATATCCTCTGAGCGTGAGGAATGTCGCTCCAGTAAAATGTTTTGTTCACGAATAAGTAAAACTGTAAGAAGTTGATGATTGCTGTGGTAATCAGTTCGCAAATAATTTGCCACTTTGCCGGTCGCGGCATGTTCAAGCGTAAGTAAAGATACGGAACAATGAAGTACCGAGGCTCTAGCAACAATTGAGGTATAAGAACGACGGACACAGCGCCGACGTAAATCAATTGCGACAGAAACCGCAAGTTTCTCAGACAGGCGAGATGCGCGTAGATCGCGAAACCGTAAATCGGCACGAGAAGATATCGAAGAACTCTGTGAGGTCCCATAAACCTGTTCCATACGTAAAAAACGTAGTGTCTGTTGTCGGCCAATACGTAAGGATGCACCAGAGTATTGGAGTGTACGATTATCGTTGCAACGGCGAATAGACAACTCGCAACCATCCATTTCTTCGCGATCCAACGGAAAAATCCTCTCCAATGGGGTAACATGTATGGCCAAGCGAAGAGACCACAGAACACGCAGTAATAAAAGATCTGTGGCACGTGTATCGTCGCTACGTGAGCACTACGATCACCCAGGACGATTCCACGGTTCGCTACAACGAACAATCCAAAAGCCAGAATAACCACAGCATAGCCGCGCAATTCTTTCAACATCTCGAGAACGAAGTTCAAAAAGGGTCCGAACCCTCGAATCGTGTGGTGGCGAATGTTGTTCCAAATGAGCTGAAAGGAAAACCGTTTTACTCTTATTCCTCATTTGTTTGTACTAATGAATTTGATAATAATAGCTGACATTACTCCGCATTGATTCGACTCAACGAATAGATATACTTAAAGTGGGATTGTAAAATCTGCCCGCACAGACAAATGTACACAACAAGGCCAATGACTGCGATACCCTACTGAAGTACAGCATTTGTGTAATAAAAGTGGAAAACCATTAAGTACGCTTTCAATGTCACTTTGTCGAACAAGCCTGTCGGTCTGGCTATATTTAGTACTTTTAACAGATATAATTACTTCGGCTTGCAAAAGTATTTATAAGGTTGGGAAACTATAAATTAAATCTACAAGGAAAACAGACTTTTTCTATTGTCCAATAGAATGGATGATTCCACATGAAGAATAATCATTAGAATTTTTAGGAGCGTTCCATGCGAAGATTATTTTCTCTTTTTTCCTTGAACTTCAGCTTGTTCCGAAGGAGTTCTTCCGCAGGTAAGATATATTTTACTCACTTTACCATGCGTGGGCGTATGGTGAATGTTTCTAGATATTAGAGTTTTAATGCTTCTCGGAGTCTGGGCCTCCAAGAGATCCACGGCTCTTTCAGCGGCAAGAACGGCAACCCAGATCACATTGGTCTGCCTCATGAGGATCGCTTCGGCACCTGAATGCGAAACTTTTCTGTTATTGAGCTCTTTTCATGATCCATCATAACTGTGAAGCTTAAATAAATCATGGATGCCCGCAGAATTCACTAACACCCTGAGTGATCAGTTTACTCACCAACGAACGCAGCAGTCCCATAGCGTCCTCGAAGATGCATCACCAGTGCCAAGAGGACAAAGGCCACAGACCAGACATCCGTGTAATAAAGGAAAAAGAAAAAGTACAAGGGAGGGAAGTGTGCTAGGGAAAGAGTCAAAGCAAAACGTATCCAGGAATTAATTGGAATATCTCTATCCTCCCTATGATCATTCTTCTCGACTATACTATGAATAAGATGAAAATTCACTAGAGTTCCCAGCAAATTTACCAATCGCATCCAAAATAAGTTGAAAAAACGGAAAGGTGTTAGGATTATTACTGTTACTAGGTACAATCCTGGTAGCGTCGTGATCTTGGGATCCCACTGAAAGTAAATCATTTGCAACCATTTACCAAATACGATGTCCTGTCGCATTGCAACTCTTTCACATCATTTTAATATCTATATTCCCTGAACTATATAATTGTTCAGTTCTACCCTGAACTATATCGTTGTCTAGTGAAATTTCAAGCAACTCTCCAGTGAAATCTTGACGACGTAACAAATTTACAGAATATCGGAGAGTACCATCATTAATGATAGATAAGAGAATACAGCAAATAAGGACATGAAACTTGATCAATATTAACTACTGTTGTTAGCATACTTTTCAATCATAGAGTTAATTAATTAAATATAGTAATGAATTAACACATTCATTAATTAAGTATTATTATTAATTAACATATCCTTTTTAATAACTAATGAATAAGGTACATTCATAAATTAATAATTAGTGCTGATTAAATAATCATTTAGTATGCCTTATGTCCTATTTATAAATAATAATTTTAAATAAGAGCAGCATATTAAGGACGTTAATAAATAAATTTTTTTATCAATAAGTAAACATATAAAAGATATAAATCAACAAACTAATTAATAATATTAACAGCAACTATATGGTCATTCACAAATCGATACTAATGACTGCATTAATAAGCTAATCGATATTCCTTGAGTATTAAATACTGTTATACAGAAATATGAATTAACCGACTAATAAAATAAGACAGTACTTACTGGATCAATAAATTCTTGCTATACAACGTAAGTATTGAGGACATTAAAAAATAAATACGGATTTCCGAAATAGATTCAAAACTGAAAATAATAGTAGATATACGGAAATTACCGTTAATGTAAAATAAAGTGCCATTGTGGCCAATCATTTATAGAATAACATGTCAATAGTAATGTGGAATTCGTAATGGTTTTCAAATATGAAAATGAGATTTAAAAAACAAAAATATACGAATGACGTACCTCTAAATAGGATCCGTTTACGTAGCGCAGAGTTTGCCGGAAGTGGAACGTTTCATCGATGTAAAGTTCCGGTTGAACTTTGTTGAGATAAACGAAGAGGGCCGAAGTCACGACGATCGAGCTCAACACGATCACAAATTTGTACATCGAAATTCTCCGTCCGTCATCCATATTTTCGCCACTTTTCATCATATCGTATACGTTTCGCGCACTAAACTCGCCCAGAGTTGAACGAAAACTTTCGCGTCGACATAACCTCAACGCCAGAAAACTGTCGATACGGCGATAAACATGCAGTTAAAGTTTTGGATGTCGCGTAATTATTGAAATCGTCCTTAGTTTCACAAATTTGATAAAATAGTTTTCAACATTGATGAACGAGTCAAATTCGCGTCTCTGTAAGAACAAAGCCAATGAAAAGCCGGTGAAAAAAGAGCGGGCTGGCGCTGCTGTCACGAACGTCAACACTCGATCGATTGTCGATTGTCGATTATTCGATAATCGATGCGGTCTCGACTACCGCGATGGCTTTCACGTTTTGCCTTTTTTTGCCGCGGATTTTCAAATTCTCACAGAAAATGTTCGAAAGAATAGAAACATGATTTACTGCTGAAAACGTGAATCGTTTTCCCCGGTTTGCACTTTTAGCGTTCGCTGACTTATTATTATCATTATTAGGTCGGAATTAGCGTTAAAAAATTGCTTGCTACTTCACACGTTTGAGACAACCTTTGAAAATTCAAATAGACCCGCACGACTTTTATTTATATGGAAAGGTTTTTTGTTTTTTTGTTTATTTTTAGAATTGCATGTGAAATTATACTAAATAATTTTAGATGTTTCGAGCACGTAGCTGACGGCCAAAAAACGAAAGAAAGGCGGGACGAGCGAATTCGGTAACTGCTGGAACGTAGAGAAAAAACGAGACTGCGGGGATTGGCGGATCGTCGCCCGTACGGAGACGAATTCGACCAATCGTACCGATGATTCGCGCCAGATTCGCGATGTATTTCCGTTATATTCGAAACGAAAATGTACGCGTCTGGAGTAAAATCGAGGGGGATCCGGCTCGAATCCCCCCCTTCGATCGTTGACCAATCAAACTGTTTCCTTTGTAGTGCTCGCGGTGGTAATGACCGGGCTTCACATTTTTGCGTACTACGAGTCGAACCCAATTCGTTTTTTCCCTTTAACACAACCTCACAAAATAAGATTCCAAAAGTACGCGGATGTCCGATTTCTTTCACCATTCCCTCGTGGTGATGAAAAATGAGAACGCAAAGCCGCGCGGAGGATTTTGATTAGAGGCAAGCGGGAGTGAATAATTTTTTAAACTGTGAAAGAAAAAGGAATACCGTCGTAGGCCGGTGCTGGTGGACTCTTCACTCGGAAGGGGAAAAAAATTGTCACGCGTGGTCTTCGGTGTGTGAAGAAAACGCGAGAGAGAAAGAGAGGGTGGGAAAGAGAAAGAGAGAGAGAGCAGCGAAACGTGCGCGTGTGTAAATTCGCGCCGGGGGTGGTTAGTCGGTGGTCACAAACTCTGAAATTAGAATCAATCTTTTGTCATAGAATGTACCATTCGCAATAATAAATCCGCGAAGCTCCTGCGCCCTTTGCTTTCTACTTTTCATTCTTCGAAGGGTCCAGTAGCGCACATTTTCCGCTCTTTCTCCGATTGCCGGTGCGTCGCCGCGAGGGAAGGAGGAAAACAAACACGCGAAAAAAAACGGGGGGGAAACATTCGTCACGAGAGTCACACACGATCGTACGGGCGTGTGTGTGTGTGCTGGGGGTCCAATCTCGCGTCTCCTCTCCCGGGACACCAAGCGGCACACGGAGGAAGGAACCCGTGAAGAGCTGAGAGAGAACGAGCGAGCGAGGGAAAGCAGCGAAAGAAAGAAACGATTCAACGCATAGGCCCGCGCGAACTTTTTTCACGTTGTTTTTTGTTTATTCCGTTCCGCGCGTAAGATACAGACTGGAGCGCACAAAATCGCACGCGGCGTGTGAATCTAAAAATGGCGAAGGCGTTTCGCGTGGTGACAGTGTCGACTTTGTCAAACAATGGACAATCAACGCCGAAGTACAACAAGCCGGTCAATCTCAATGTTAATTACGATCCTCAGGGTCTCAGCATCGAGCTCGTATCCGGTACGTAAATTATCAAATTCCCAATGAATTCGCCAAATTTTACGATCGATAATATCCTCTCGGCTTGGAACGACGCGGCCCATGGGAGGGGGGCGAACCGCCACATCCAGACGCGATCCCTAACCACAATTCAACGGACGCCCGTACCAACCGAACGCCGTACCGAATGACCCTTTCCCAATTTCGCGTTACGATATACCATGGCGTCTTCTTTTTTTTTTCTTCACCTCTTATCCCTCTCATCTACTACCCTTGATGCTTTGCAATTTTATCGCTCCTTTCAACAATGACCACCTTTTTCGCGTACGAAAAGCTCGAACGCGATTGTTCGTTTTTTTTTTCTCGAGCACTGCGACAACGTGCTTCGATATATTTTTCGGTCCGTTCTCCACAGCCAATAAAGAAGTAGAAATGTTGATTCATCTGGAGATAAGATACGATTATTTTTAAGTGTCCATAAAGCATGAAGAATGCAAGCGGGAATGTAAATTGTGTTCGATCGTCTATTTTATGGGAAAACATTTCTTTGAGATTTTTTGAATAAATATTTCTGGGCACTATACTCTTATTATTCTATAATCAAGTAAATCATAAAGATTTGCTCACTTTCATTATTTCGTAAGCAAAAAATTGAAGGATATTGTGTTAATTATAGCATCTGGGGTGCTGTCTATATAAATTGTAATGTTGCAAGTATGTAGACGATCCAGAATTTTCCTGAATATGTATGCGACTGTACCGATAGAACATGCCAGTTCTGCTACTAAATGTTGTTGTACCTTTTTACATTGTTTATATCATAATTTTGCAGCTCATGTGCGTATCTATAGCAATAATAAAATGAATACAATTTTCATTCTGCAATGGTTCGACTAACATTGAATCTAACAGTACAATTTGTGTCTTTCATAGGTGAATCGGGCGATAAGGAACAGACGCCGTTGCTGGAATTTCCAGTAACACATACGACTGAATGTTCGCGGGTAGCGTCGCGTAGTTACGTCTTTACCCTTGACGGGGATAGTATATTAATAACATTTGCCAACGAATCAGGTGATTATTCAAGACCAACTGATCCCAATGTACCCTACCGATGGAAAGGACCGATTTAATGTTCATAAAAGTTCTACCAGGACACTTAGAAGCAGATACTTTGCTTTCACTCTCATTCCACGATTTCCTTTAGAATGCCGCTCTATATTTGGCAAAGATTTTAATTCGGGCATTAATTATGACAATAATGTTGCAGAGAATTTGAAGAGAAGTTTTAATGTTGAATTGTTTAATATGTAAATGTCGAATGTTGAAGTTTCACCATTTTCGTGTGATGTTGAAAAGAAATTCTGATCATTGTTCCTCGCACAATGAAAGGGAAGATTGTGAGTGTAGGATAAATCCTGAAAAAAAGAATTATCTTCAAAGTTGTCTTGCGGGCAAGCAGGAAAAAGAAAAAAAGCATCAAGCTTAATTTCCTCGCTTCAGGCTTTTGTCTAATAGAGATTTCCAACATTTCGGCTTGACCGAATACATCCTGAGCGTCGTCATCCTTTTTAGTCGGTAGCCTACATATCTTAACCTGTAATAACTTTTGGAAAGATTGTACTCCGAATTACGCGTATTTCACTCGCTCGTCAGCTAATTACATTTTTTTCATTTGCACGCAGACTTTCGAAACTTCCATTCGCACATACTGAAGCTCAAAAATGGCAAGGGACTTTCGGCGTTCAACGAGCGCACCGAGGAACTTTCGGCGATGCAGTATTTCCAATTTTACGGCTATCTGTCGCAGCAACAAAACATGATGCAGGATTACATAAGAACAAGCACTTATCAGCGGGCGATACTCGGCAATCTTTCCGATTTCAAGGACAAAGTTGTCCTAGACGTTGGCGCAGGTTCCGGCATTCTATCCTTCTTCGCGGTCCAAGCCGGTGCAAAAAAAGTTTACGCCGTTGAGGCGAGCAACATGGCCAATCACGCGGAGAATTTGGTCGCCGCTAATAACTTGTCCGACAGGATCGTCGTGATTGCCGGCAAAATTGAGGAAATCGAATTACCGGAACGTGTCGATTGCATCGTCAGCGAACCCATGGGTTACATGCTTTACAACGAAAGAATGCTCGAGACTTATCTACACGCGAAAAAATGGCTCGTTCCAGGTAATTAGAGCGACAATCTTTGATCTCCGTTACTATATAAGACTATAAAATAGCTGGCAATACAAACACATGCGTGAGGCTGTTCCTTATTTTTCGAAATCAATATTTACCAACAGAAAGTTTTAGTCACGTTGGCCTAAAATCTCCCCAAGATAAATTTTAGAACATTCTAGGTTCTGTAATCCGTGCCGACTTTCATTGAAACATGTTCATACAACGGCGACTTCGAAAAAGCAATATAAAAAACATTAATCTAATAATTTGGATGTGGTTATAATTTTGATAATATAAATGCAGATTTCGTTGATCCTTGTGTTAACTTGGTATTTTATGTTTAGTGAACCATTCACTATTTAATGATGATAGTCAAAATATATTTCAAGCAAAACTCCAAGATCCGCTTTCCACGAGTTAATCATATAGAAAAAAAATAGAATTCAATACTTAAGTTTAGTATTTTCAACGGAAATGGAAATATGCTTTATAATTTAAAAAAACAATTGAATCTCCTAATTGGGCCGTTATATCACATCGACCTACTGCGAAAAGTGCTTTTTAAATTTTCAGTAACCTCCGCAGCTTTATATTTAAAAGAAACACATTCTATTTTTTTAAGTATCAAATTTTGAATTTGTCGGCAACGTAAATCTTCTAACACTTGAAAATTTGTGGGAAATTTTTAACAGCCGTTTTGAACTGAACTTTTGAAGCCCTTTGAATTCTACACAGCAGATAAAATTTGCCAATGCATCAAAGCCCCGATGCTCATTTTTCTGTATTTTTATAAAGACGAGTAGCAAGACTAATCCTACATGTTCTTGTTTTCAAGGTGGGAGAATGTTTCCATCTCGGGGTGACCTTCACATAGCTCCATTCTCGGACGAGAACCTTTACATGGAACAGTTCAACAAAGCCAACTTTTGGTATCAAACGTGCTTTCACGGCGTCGATCTGTCCGCGTTGCGCAGCAACGCGATAAAAGAGTACTTCAGACAACCAATAGTAGATACATTCGATATACGCATATGCATGGCCAAATCCGTCAGGCACGTTGTCGACTTCCAAACCGCCGAGGAGACTGATTTACACAAAATAGGTATGATTTCCCCTCATTATTGCACCAATTGATAAAAAGTATCGAAACCATAAATGGATACTCGGTGTAAAGAAAACACATGTCCTGACAAAACTTTGATGGATGGGCGAACTAAAAGTATTACCACGTGACAAAGTTTCGATAAGAGTAGCTGAAATTGATTTATAGGAATTTCTAAAAGATGAAACATTTTTAACGTTGAAAACAACCAGCCTCTGCGTCTATCAATTCTACAGAGCGCGATGAGAAGTTTAACTAAAAAAGTGTAAATATCTATGAGAAAACTAGATTAAAAAATTTGTGAAATTATGTAGATCTTCTAGATATCCGTAAAGTCCACGTTCGGCTTAAAAGTTACATGAAGTCAATATTTGAGAACGAAAATAAAATTATTATGATTGCAAAGCGTTTTCTTTCTTTTTTCGAGAAAACTTTAAACGCAGTTTATTTCTACACTTTTACTGAAGTTTATCGAGATAGCTCTTAGTCTATAAAAGATAACGAAAATTTAATAAAATTGATCAATTACGATTTCCCATATCGTTGATGCTGCCTGAAAAAATTGTTTGAGTGGCAAAAGCTAAAAATTGTCCCCGCTTGTAACATATCTTCGGATCCACGACAGTGAAGTTCTTAAATGTTGCGAACGTGATTACGACTCGTTTCAACGAATATAGATTACTTCGAAATGCGGCAACGAAACGTTCTTGAAGGTGTTTTATTTCGCGGACGTGCCGTGTATCGATATAGCGCATTCCAATCGTTTGTAACATTTTTGCCTGTGGACTGTGCAAAACTGACAAGTTATCTCTATCGTTTCTCTAATAAAACTCCGTGTTTTATCTTTCAACAGAGATAGACGTTGATTTTCACATTCTCGAAAGCGGCACGTGTCACGGTCTTGCATTTTGGTTCGACGTTGCATTTATCGGCTCAACGCAACAGGTCTGGTTGAGCACAGCTCCGACGGAGCCCCTGACTCATTGGTATCAAGTTCGATGTCTTCTCGAGACTCCGCTCTTCTGCAAGAGCGGACAATTACTGTCCGGCAAAGTCATTCTCGTGGCTAATAAGAGGTAAACGTTTGATGATTATTATCGAATCCGCCGATGTGCCATAATTCTTTTTTTTTTATTCGCCGATTCGTAATTCTAACACAGAATAGTCGAGAAAAGTTTTCAATCATCAATAGTTTTTTCATCGAGAGAATTATGCGATAGTTAATTAATAGCGCTAATGCTAATTTTTTATTCACAGTTTGTTTAGGTTTGCTTGCGAATCTCTGCAAAGTTAATTGGGTTTGGGTTTGTTATATTAGGTTTTGTAAAAAGAAATTCTTTTTTTTTTTTTTTTTGGAGTCAACCAATCAGAAATCTGTCGCAAAAGTTTGTTTAGTTCGAAATTTCATCTTTCTATCTCCATCTAGTGTAACCCTTACAGACTTATACAACGCAAGATACAGATAACTAAAGCCATCTATTGGAAAAATCATGGATTTATTTTTACTATACCTAATAAATTCTTTGTCTTCCCTAACCGTTTCATTATTTGTCTTTTACTACGATATAAATCGATCAACAAAGTTCCAACCGTATCTGTCGTGAATTTTCCAAATTGAACATTTCGTGCTTCATCTCAATCAACAAATACCAACAAGTTGTTTATTTTTCCTAGAATGAATTTTTTTATCACTTCTGACCAACTTTTACACCACCTGAATTCGTTACAGACAATCGTACGACGTGACAATAGACTTGAAGCTCGAGGGAACGAACTTGGTGAGCAGCAGCAATACCCTGGACCTGAAGAATCCTTACTTCAGGTATACGGGGGCGGTCGCACCGCCGCCACCCGGTTTGAACAGTACGTCGCCTAGTGAGTCGTACTGGACGACGTTGGACGCTCAAGGCGCGCGACAGGCCGTTAACATGGTAAACGGAATGTCGGTTAATGGCCTCGGTGAGGTTTCCATGGATACGGCCGGTTCGGTGAATCCCAGTAATTTGCTATCAATAGGTAAGGTTTGCTTCGATCCCTCGTTATATCAGTACTCCGTATAAAAATGAAAATGAAAAAGTCCGTACTCGAATTGGGGATTCAAGCACGTTGTTCCCGCAGCCATGCACAAAGAGCAGCGAATAAGATAATAAAAAAAAAGAGAAGAAAAAGAAAACAAAGGGAACGAAACTGTTTCCACAGCGTTTTCTTGAACGAGCTACCTTATTTATTGCAACTAGCATAGGTAGAGTTTGAATGATTGTCAATGTTCACTGACGTCGAGTAGTTTGAAGCGAAACGCGGGATCATCAAAATCCATGAAAATTCATACTTATTCATTCTTTTCCGTCTACGTTGAAAAATAGTTATAAACTAACGTGATTTGTTCGAGGAACGTTGTGACGAAAAAGTGATATTCATTTGGAGATATATTATGACGCGAATAACGACGCCTTCATTTTATTGGCCGTCGAGATCGTTGTCGTCACGAAACGATATCCCGAAAATGCGAAAATTGTTTTCCGTCGGTCACGGATTGTATGTCCGTCAGAGGAGAATTTTTTTCGCAGCGACGCTCGCTACTAGCACCGTTTTGTAAGCGCATGTTGGATACGAAAAGAGACTGTTTTTTTTTATTTCAAAGAAAGTAGATCCGAAATGGAGTGAGTTTCCCCTCGGTGATTATTTTCCTTCCCCTCTTTCTCTCTACTTTTCTTTATCATCCCTTTTCTTTTTCTGCGTGGTCTGTAATCGTCAGCCCCGAAATCAACGGTTACTTCGCTCGATCCCTCGAAATTCGAATCGTTGTATGTATAGTTTTTAACAATTGACGATTAACTGACGAAACTCTTTCTTACACTCGGCATATATATATTTTTCACTCCACGACTTCTCCTCTCGCTCCCTCCGTATGTATATCTCCCTCTCGTGATCTCGCACCAATAATGTACTCCGCGAAGCCGATGCGCATTTTTCGTACGAGAGTGATCGGGACGAAGAAACCTGGAGTGAGACGATGTACAAATTGCAATGCATCACGATTACATTTTCGTCCTTAATTGCTGTTGTATTGTTGACGTTCGTACTAATTTTTATAAGAAATGGAAAAGTGTCACCTATAACTCTTCTTTCGTGCTCTGGCCCTTTTGTGAGACTTGTTTTTTTTTATCGACTATTCGTACCGCATCATCAGCCACTGGATATTCGATTGAGAGTTCCCAAATTCGATGTTTTCGCGAATATATTTTTCGCACACGAAACACAAACGCGCGCTCACAATAGCTAGCGAATAAAAAAGGCGGGGGAGCAATCAAACATTCGTTTCATCGTTCCGTATCACATCGACGCATAGCAATACTTTCCATACGGATTCTTTTTGTTTCGCACGTTGCAGCGTAGTCACGGGACGTACCGTAAATGTCAGCAATGAAAACAAACAAACAAACAGAAAAAAAGAGAATCTTTTGTGTTTGAAGAAAATGTGTTTTGTAAATGTGTAAGACTGCATCCGTGTCAAATAAAGCGGCGTTTCGAAGATCAATGAAGACAAAATAAAATAAAACGTATTGGAAAAGTGTTTGACTACCCAATCATTGTCCACGTTTCGTTTGCGCATTTTTCTCTCGAATCCCCTCTCGTTTTCGTTTTTACCTGTTACAGCCTCTGTAGATGTTCCTCTCATTCTATCGCGTAGTTGATTTTGGCTCATAGTTGAGCTCGACGAGAACTCAATGCTGAAGTTCCTCCCATAATTCCCGATCTTGTCAATAGTTTATTCTCTCTTTTTGCTGTAAGTTCTTAGTCTGCTGGCTCAGAAGTTTATGAGTTTGGTTTTGCTTGTGTGGCAGGGGGCCAGCCGAACATACATCCGGGTTCGATATCGAGTACCGGTCGCGGGAGAGTCGGAGGAACGGCCACGAGTACACAAGCTGCTCAGTTGATCGGCGGCGGCATTACGCCTAACATGTTCACGTCACCCGCCACTGTAAGTATCAATCCAATTCGTCACAACGTATGGTGAGCTTCCTGCCGTTGCGGATTACTTCCGAAGATCGGGACACGTTATGCAAACGCAGTGTTCTAAGAAAACGATGAGGATATGTTAAAAAAAAAAGGCTTGGAAATGTTGGTGATCGGAGGGACAAAAGTGCGTCCAAAAATGAGGGCTGATGAGGAGCGAACGAATAGGAGACGAGATCGTCGCGGAAGAAGAAATCCTCACGGCCGAAGCTCGCCAGAAAAGGAAAGAGACATTTGTAAAATATACATATTTGCAAATAAACGTAAAAGTATCTTCGTGGCGTGTTGAGGGCTCAGCGAAAAGACAAACGGATACTAAAACTTTTTTTTCGACTGCCTGCGTGTCTTTCGCGGCTACAGCTTGGTGTTACTTTCCAGCAATCGCTGGTACTCGGCAACACTTCACATTATCCGGTCAATCCAAGCTTGATGATCGGCGATTACGTCACGCCCGGAAACGGTATGTCCCCGCAGACGTATCGGCAATGATCCACGGTGAAATCATATAGAAACGATTATTCCCGCAAGCTAAAGCAATTGCAGAGCAACAGTCATCATTATAATCATCATCATCATCACCACCATCAGCAGCAGCATCATCATCACCATCATATCCACCATCATCATCATCGTCAGACGAGCGTTTTCAACGGGATTGCGAGCAGCGTTAACGGGAATAATCGACAGACGAGCGGCCGTAGATTGTTGTTCAGCTCGCCGCAGAGCAAATTGCACTTGTCATCAGCCGTGAGAATACTTCACGCCGCTAATTTCCCAGAGAACAATGGGACCGGCGCCAAGTTTCTCGAGGACTCGAATATCGCGCGTATGTTCGGTAACGCTACGGACGATTGGATTTCCGGGCGTTTGAACGCAACTTGGGAAGCGCGCTGGAGGAGACTGCGTGCGGTACTCTCGTCGTAGCCGTTTCTCGAACGGCCATTTCCCAACGTCGTTGCGAATAAGCTCTCGCCGGAGATTCCTCTTTTCGAAAGCCTCCCGTGATGAGAGCGACCAAGCCTCGCTCGCGATACACGCAAAGCGGTCTCAAGAGTAACGATATTTTTTTTAAAACGACAATACTGGCTTGTCGCCTGCCGATGGCGTGTTTCTTTTTTTCATCTTTTTTTTTTATGCGGAAGCGCCTCGGGCGTTCAAGCCACGAGACAGTGAAGAAGAAAGGAGGAAAAGCTTATCTCAGTTTCCGTCAGAGGCGAGACTAATCGAGCGTTTTATTTTTTTTTATTCCGCATGACTCGGTCGAGAGTCGCCGGAAGAAGATTCACTTTGGTACTAAGACGCGTTTCGCTTTACTTTCGTTCTCTTTCTTTTCTCTCGTACGCGCCACGTCCAGACTATATTTGTACGAACTTTTACGACAGACGACGACGCGGCTTTTGTCTTTTTTTTTTTATTCCTAAGCGTGAACGTGCGGCTGAAAGAACGAGAAAGATTTTCTTGCGACGATAGCAATAAGCTTAACGGTAGGTAGTACGCGTGAGGTCGGCTATGAAAGCGATTTCTTTTTTTTTCTAATCCGTCGGTTTTTCTTAGCCTCCCTAAATGTTTATCGATCACCGGAACGAGCGACGTTCGAGCGAAAAAAAAAACAACGCTATCGATCGATTATCAAAAAACGAAGACTGTAGCGATCGCTTTTAGTCGGGCCATGAACGGTTCGTTGCGGCGATGATAATACGATTATTCGTAAGCGCGTTTTATTGAACGATTTTTCATCGACGTTGTACCCCGATCGCTGAAGTATCGCGGCATTGACTGATTTTTCCATAATAGTAAAGAAATACTACTGCGTCAACGACTCTCGTCCTTTGTCGTATCACAACAGGCAGGATCGATGTCTCGGAACGAGGTGCTGAAATATTTTCATGACCGTTGCGTTTCTACCAATTAAACTATTATATGAGCACGCGATCGAATAAAAAAAGAAACGCCTTCGAATTTCTTTGAAAGTGAAGGCTACGTTTTCATGAATTATTCGCCCTCGTTGTAACCTTAACGAACAGCCAAGATCTATAATGACCTTGGATCCGACTCGTTAGAATTAAGTCCACACTGAACACGCCGGTGTTCTCGTAAAAACGGCGAGCTTAAGAAAGAAAAAAAACATGCATCAATCAAACCTCACACAGCGATGTAGCGACGAAGCGTGACGGGTCCGTCGATCGAACGCGAGAGAGAGAAAGAGAGCAAGGAGCTAATAAAGACAACAACAACAACAAAAAAAAACGCTAGGGTTTTGTACATAATAATAAGGAGGCACAATGTTGAACAAGGATCTCAATCTCAAACGTGTCGCAAAACATTGTGCGACGCGATTACGCTAGTTCCTAAGAATCGTTCTCTCTCCGTGCTTTATTCTTTTGTTTCTTCGACATACCATTCTGTTCGCACAAACTTGCCATCCCTTCGAGCAACTTTAACCCGTGTACCTAAATGTATTGTTTTTTTTTTTACCACGATAGACATCGCCGGCTATCGGATGATACAGTCCAGTGTTTTCATGTAATTTGACGCTTTTTTTTTACCGCACTCGATGTAACATCGTCTCGATCGTTTCTCGCGTTATCTTCGTCGTTACTTGGCATAGCTCGAATTAGGAGCGAAGCAACGGCCACTGCAAACTATCGAGAAGCAAAAGGCTCGAAGTGAAATATTTTTTTTAAAACGCGCGTAGCGAAACACGTAGTCGTACAGGAGAAAAGACTGGAAAAATAAGTCGAAAAAGCGCGAGTGAAACGTCAGAGAAACGGATGCCAATTTCGAATGACAGAGCACGACGAGCGCGTGCTGTTCAATTCTTTGATAAAATGCAAGTAATAATAAGGATGATAATAATAAAGAAGAAATAAATAGAAAAAAAAAAGAAAACAATTGTACAGCGTACGAACGATTATGTACATACAAGAGTCAATTCTTCCAAACTTTTTTCTTCTGTGAAGGTTCTCAAACGCGTCTGTTCTCGTCTCTTTTTTGTGTGCGCGCGCGTGTGTACGAGCGTATATGTGTTCGCGTGAATTTTCGAGTATACGAATGTTTTTCTCGTTCTCTTTTCTTGTCTCTATTTTCTTTTTTTCTTCTTGTTTATTGATAACGCTCGACGACTGAAAATATTTACACTCAAATACCTCAGGTAGCTTTAGCTCTCCGGACTAAAAGATTCGCGCGTTACGTCTCTCTCTCTCTCTTTGTCCCTCTTCGTTCTCGATGTTATTTTCGGATATTAACATCGAGAACTTTCATTCCTCCATCCGAACGCGAGAAAAATCGGCGTAGATACGCGCTTTTCGCGTTCAACGGTCCTTCGATAAGTATTGTCGCGATTACTTCATGGCTCATGTTGAAAAAAGAGAATGAAGAAGAAAAATGAAACACAATGACGATTGGGTCGTTTTATCTACACTTTTCTGCAGCACTTGTACACCCTCCGATTTTCTATTACCGCGTATCGCAAAAGTGTACAAAAGTGTAGGTGAAACGAAGAGAGACAGCGATGCTTCGATTTCTGTAAAACAAAAGGATTCGAAATAAATCCTGTACTTTGCTCGTTGCGTTCGGGCGTTCAATTATTTTAGAATAAATACTGTTCGGTTGTTCTCATTGCGGGCTTGGAAATATTTTTCGTTCTTGAAAGATAAGTCTGCCGCACAATTGTACAATAATTTTTGTTCCGCAATTGCTTCATAGAAGTTTATCATGATTGAAATCTCGTTCTTTATTTTGCCGAGAATATTGAATAACGGCAACTCTCGTACGTATGAGAGTTATTGAATACATTTTTCTGCTTTGTCATGCTGGAAAAAAAACATCGGCGATCTTCGATTAAAAAACGAGAAACTCTGAGAACGAAGAAATTGTAGAGAGAATTTGTAACGTATCGAACAGTAGTTTGCGAATAATTGAATTTTGAAGAAACGCAGAGCTGCGAGGACTTTGAAAAAATCGTAGCGGTGTCGACGAAGCACGGCGGATGTCGAAATGAGTGCTATTCAGTATTTTTTTTTTCTTTTCTTGTTGTTCTCCCGACTGAGATCCGAATCATCAATTGTTTTCCTTCGCTATCTTAATTACGAGCTGTTTCAACCTCCTCGTCAAAAGTACTCGAGTATCGATAATTATTTTTTAATTGTACGACCGTAGAATCGGAATGCATAAGCGCGTTTGTATGTTTTAAACGACTCGACGAATGATCATCTAATTTAACAAGACTCGTTACATCGATAGTATATTTAATTCTCGAGGACGCACGTAATATAAATTAGGAAACGAAAATCGCTCCGTTTTGTAAATCAAAAGCGACGTATACCAGTCGAACGAAAGACTCAGGATGTACTTTTCCTTAGCCTCGATCATAAATGAGAATGTCATAAGCGGCTCGCAGCGAAGAATATCCGATTATTAGTTCTAACCTTTGAAACATATTCGAAACGAGAGAAATTCTAGTCCACCGGATACGCGAAATATAGAGATCACAGTCAAGCGGAAATGGGCAAAATTGGATCTTTCGATCACATGCGAACATGCAAAATTCTTTTTTTTTTCAAATGTGCCGTTTCTTTTTGTAAAATTGTCGATAGAACATTACGAATTTATATTGCGAACATGAACGGTTAATACTTTTAGAAAAATGTCCGCAACAAGCATGACGCATCTGAAGAAAGATTCGATAAAAGACAGAAATTGGTGCTGATTTTTATATTGCGATCATCGACAAAAAAATAATTAGATACGAAAATCATTTGGATTTTTGAATGCATTCGGGTGCGCCGTGCGTTATTCGCGTATCCCATGACCGCGCTAAAAAAATGTAAAAAAAGGGCTACGAGAAGATCTTCGTGGATCTTCGTCTCGTCCGCATTATATTTTTTTCCACAACCTCTGCTAAACTGCTAATCGACGACGTTTTTATTTTTGTTAAATCGTAACGTAAGCGTACATAAGCAAAGTGTGTTAAGTAAGCGATAAGTTGAAATCGTCGACCTCGTGGGCGAGGTGTAATTTATTAATTGTCTTGCTCAAACAATGGCACCGTAGGCCTGACGGAATTGACGGGTGTGTGTGTGTGCGCGCGAAGCAGCGATCCCGCCATCTCCCCCGAAGCCCTCCTACTTGACTATGGAACGCAAAAGAAATAAATATTGACAAAAACGCGAACTTTTTGCGGTCTGATACAATGCGTATACATATAGTTGTAACAACGTCAACGTGTAATATCTCCGAGTTATTTTTACGATGGTCGCCGTTGAGTAGACGAGAAATGAAGAATGAGCGATTTCAACGATAACGAGTAAGAGTGAGAAGCGACAGTGAGTATATGCAAGTATAACGAGTAAGTTAAAAAACAAAAGAAAGAAAAGTGAAACGAGGAACGAATAATAGCGAATAGTTTTAAGCGCTCGATTGTGACGTTTCTGTATAACGATTGCGCATCACGGCGATATAAATATATAGACGACGCCGGATTCTTTTGAATATTTTTTTATAAACGTACACCGTTCGAGCGCGTCGGGATGTTTGCAAAAAAAAAAAAAAAGAAACGATGACCGCATGCGTGTGTGTGAGAGAGAAAATTAGAGGTTATCGAAAATTCTCGATGAGTCGAGAGATTTTTAATTTATGCTTCGCGACGCGCACATAGAGATACGCATAATTAAAAATAGAACGACGAGAGGGAAATCATGAGAAAATGAGAGAGAGAGAAAAAGAAACATTTGTGAAATGTCACGGCGATAAATGCCGAGCGTGATAAATCTCTTAAGCCCTTTTTTCTTTTGCATAAGAACACACTTTCACACAACACACATACACACACTTTTGGTTTTCCATCAGCTTCCAAACGTTAGAGTTTAGGCACCGCGTAGACGATACGAAAAAAAACGGCAAAATATACACACACACACACACACACAAAATATACATATAGGCTAGGTAGGTTATTTTAATGCGTGTACTCTAGGTATGTATTATATACGATGCACTATCATGTGACTATGGAGCCGTTTCGGCCGAATAAAAATCATTCTCATCATTCAGACCACTCGGCATACCCTCGACTTCCCATTTTTTTTTACCGCTCGAGGCTGAATGTCCGGAAAGAAAATATTGCGTGCGATTCGATTTTCGAATTTCGTTGCGATCTTTGTCTGGTAGATTTATGTCAGAAGTACCCCAGTGACTATTAATAATTTTCGATTTCGAACGTCGGCAAGAAATATTATTTCTGCTTTTATTTGAAAATATAATTTGCTTTTTTTTATCGAGATGACAAATTTGTGTAAATTTTGGCCTTTTGTACTTGCAATTCGTAATGGGTTCAAATTAATTCAATTATGAGAATAGTGTTAGTTTATTCAAGAGGGTGGGGCTACTGTGACAACGAGGAAATCGGGATTAAAGAAAAAATAAAAATTTGAAGAAATAAAAATAAATCGTTTGGAGATTTATCTGTACGTATGTTAACGAAATTGCCGACGCAATTTTATAATAATATCGTAATTGAAGATCTTATGAACAATTTCGTGTAGGATCTTTGAACGATGGCTCGACGGTGTACTCGATGTTGGCCATTCGGTCGATTTAAAACAAAACAAAGATTTATTTTCTCAAAATAAATAGTATTAGCCAGGACTTAAGTGGACTTGTCTTTTTAATCGTATTTTCATGAAATCTAGATTTGAATGTTATGTTTTTTATTTTTTAGGGAAACAAAATTATTTCTTGCAATTAATGAAAAAAAAATTCGTATGCCAAATTTCAAATCAACTCGTTCACTGTTTGCTATACGCCATGGTATCGTATTTCTGTTCTATAACAATGTATAGTATAGAAATCTTCCTCGTCAATTTGAGTAGCCTCAAGCGACAAACGAGTGTTTAAAATGTTCACAGTAGCCGAACCCCTTAAGGAATTGGAAACCAAAGACGGGATGGCAGGCTGAGATACGAATGCAAAGCGGCTATGGAGGCAAGTGCACCTTAATTTCAATATCGAGTATTTTACTAGGTTACAAATTATTGTTTTTATTTCGTCAATTTGAACATAAATAATTTCACACAAGTCAACATCAACTTTTCGTCTTCATCGTGCGCGCAATATTTTCGATTGAGTCAGGTATTCAAAGACTGACAGGTTTAGTATTTTTTAAGAGACAGTTTTTTCTGCTGCGTTAAGTTTATGAAAATAAATTGAATTCAATTAAGATAATCCGATATCATCGTGCACAGCTAAAGGAATTTTATTTCCTTGGTAGTTCGATTATTTTCGTTGCTACTTCGATAAAACAATTTAAAAAATTGATAACTGCCAGTCAGTCCTCCCCCCCCCTGTGGAGGAAGTAGCGACACCTAGCGCCAGTTAGTTCTATCAGTCGGCGGGAAGTACACACCTCGCGATTGTCGCGGAACGAGCATTAAGAACGAATTATGGATTCGCCAAAAACGATATTGGTAACGGGATTCGGGCCCTTCGACAATCACGACGTGAATGCAAGTTGGGAAGCTGTCAAAGAGTTGTACAAGATGCGGGAGCGTTTGCGTGAGCGACATAACGTTAAGTTAGTCGTCGAACAAATTCCCGTCGTTTACGATCACGTGGCACAGAGAGTGCCGAAGCTCTGGGAGAAACACGATCCACAGGCAAGCGTTTCGTAATGCCACACGTATATGTGGCGTTCCGTGCACAATTGACCGATGAGAAATATATTTTTGTTTTTTAGAAATGTACTGGCAGGTCAGCTATTTATTTGAAGATTTTCATGGATTCTCACTCGACAAACGGGTGCGAATCCATGAGTTTTAGGTGGAATGGTAGAAATACTTCGAAAGCGTTAAATGATATTAAAATTTATATAATTTTTGCACCAAGACATAAATATATTGAAATTTCATTTGAGAAAAAATCAATAATAAAAATCACTTCGTCACGGTTAACCCAAATGTTTCGGAAGCGTCCAAAAATGCCGTTTGAGTTCGAAATTCTAATATTTTTGAATGTTATAAAATAAAATATATTAAAAAGAAACCACTTTATTTTTTGGCCAGATATTCCTAACATTACAATCGCGGAATACTCACTTTTTTAAATTCAACGTCAATATTATTCTCGTCCGTGGAAGGTTTTTTGAGACTATAAACTTCTCAAACTGAATTGTCTCACCAACCGAGCGACCGTGAGTACGAGAGCGATAGCTGAATTGCATATACTGAAGGATTTCTCAAACTGTTGATTTTTTTGTAAAAAAAAAGAGGCATGCGTTGCGCTCTGTTGAACAGTGAACAACCACTTGGATCGGACGCGTAAACTAGGAATGTTGGAATAAACTCAAGGATTTTCGAACGATTTTCGAAGACAGTTGATGTTGTGCTTCAAAGACGATGCAGTCGTATGTTAATGTGAGAAATGAAAAAAGTTACAAACGTTTCAAGTTTCACAAAAAAAGAACCACATTATTTGTAGCTTACTTCGTTTTTGGTGGAATTTAAACGGTTTTTAACTTTGTTTCGTTGGATACTAAAAAAATGATGATCCATCGTACAACGATATGGAGGTCCTCTATTGTCTAAATATCTTTTTGTGGTTTTGTTCGATCGTTTCAGTTGGTCGTGCACGTGGGGGTTTCGAACAAAGCGCAGTGTCTTACGATCGAGCGCCGAGCTCACGGCACCGGTTATTGTCGCGCGGACGTCAACGGCAAATGCGGACCAGTGAAATGCGGCGGTGAGCCGGCGTCCTCGCTCGATTTTCTTGAGACCGGCATAGACATCGAGGATTTGTGTCGAAGGATCAACGAAAAGAGTTGCAAGGAAGAGCCGTGTGTAACCTGCATCTCTCACGACGCCGGTCGTTATCTCTGCGAGTACATATATTATCAGTCACTCTGTAAAAATCCGAAGCGTGCATTGTTCGTTCACGTGCCTGATCGTCACGTGTATCCGACTCGAGTGACCGCTAAAGGCCTCTACGAAATAATAGAATTACTCGTCGAGAGCGTTTGTAAAGATATTCTACATCCGGTCAAGAATGTATAAAGAAAAATTGTAAATAATTTATTACCTGCCAAATGTTGCGGTGTAATTGAACATATAAAATATTGTAAATGTATAATGAAATAACTTACAAGTTGAACATCGATGGCTGCGATTCAATAATCGAATCTGTCAATGAATTATGCGTTATTTAACACGGACGCACGTGAGGAAATAATACTTAAATACGGAAGTTGTGTCGAAGGTGAACGAGTTCGGTAAAGGAATGCATTGTGGTGAATACTGATTTTTTTCACTGGCTTGTACGATCCAGCGTTAATCTGATGTTTCCGGTACTTCCTCCTCGTCTTCTGCCTGCAAATAATCCATGACCGATGAAAATCCTTCTTCTTGAGCTACGGGTGCGAGTATTCCAGTCGGACGCTGACCGTTTCTCGTTCTGCATATACTGCAGTTGCACAAACCGCGACAAGGTGGGCATGCCCAGTTCTGCAAAATCGATTGCTATTAACGTACATTGTCTTGAAAACTATGCTTAAGGTTAATGTCATGCAGCTACGTTCCAAAGTGATATTGGGATTTTAGAGCTATGGATACTTTGGCCAAAAATTCACGATTGGATTCTCGATGTATACTTAAAAAAAACTATTCACGATTCTGAGACGATTTTTCTTTCAAGATTTTTCACGCAACGTCATACTGCCCGGAAAAAATATCTTTTCACTGAAACTTCACATGATAGATGTTATCCAAATATTATAAATGAAAGTGGTTGGCGATAATGCAAGGTATTATATAGAAAAATGCCGAGAAATAATTAAAATGATCCGCGACCAATTTGTTGAAAACACATTGTTCATAAAAATATTAAAAGTCAAAATATTGTCAAATACTTTGGCAGACATTTGATCCTTATATTGAAAGTATTTAATATTTTGCTTATAGCCGAGTCCTAAAAATTGGGAATTCTTCACCACAGTGGTGTTTAGATACATATCACTGTCTGTTACTATAACGCCATTAAAAAAAAAACTAATTTTTAATACTTGTTTTTGTGTTTTTTTAGAAAATAGAAACACATTCTCAATAAAACTTTCAGTCTTTTCTAAACCCTACCGTTATATCACATAGCAGTCTATAGTTGTGCTACCCTTTAATCTTAACAATTCTTCATCAATTTCGCGACCACTGGGTAACAAAACTTGCAATATTGCGACAATAAATAATATAATCATACTATTGTAAAGGAAACTTCCAAGAAGATATAGCACGCTTGCATTTAGGTACTAACGATTAAGCGAAGATACACTGCCACGAGCTTACCGGATCTTTGAGGACGGTGATAGCATCCTCGCCATATCTACCGCGTAAGCAAGGCCCACAAAATTGGCCTCTTACGCCAATGCATTCGCCGGAACGGCAGACAGTCTTTGTGTCCAAAGTTTTTTGTCTGCACTGATGACAGCTGGTGCCATTATATTTGCAATAAGTTTTTCCTGAGCTCTTGTCCGCAACATTTTGCAGCATGGATTCGGTTATTTCATCGGGCGAGGGTATGCTGCTGGGATCATATTCGGATTTGGTAACTTTATGGATGAAGCTCCGTTTTTTTCGCGCAGGTCGATCCGAGTCGTATTCTTCCTCAATTTGAGCCAGGTCCTTGTCAACATCCCAAATGTCCATTCTTGAAATCTCCATCTCGCGCTCAAAAGTCTTTGCCCATGGAAATATGACCTTGAGTGAACGCCCTTTTGGTACGAGCCTCCGTAACAATTCTCCATCGATATTGTCTTCCTCGATGTCCCTATCGATGACGTCATCATTGTTGAAACCGTTTTCACTAGCCCTTCGGCTTCTGTTTCGCGTGTTGTATGTTCTCTTCACCTCTGGACTATAGTTTGTCCTTCTGAATTTGCGTCTTTTTTTAGGCGGTTGGTTTTCGATATCCTCATCACTCGAATGACTGGAGTCCTTTTCCACTTTAGGCTTCGTGTACAGATCCTTATCAGCTTTCAGGTCTTTGAAAAGTTCTGCGAACTTCACATCCGAGCATATTATTCTACAAATTACGTCGAGAAACACGGTATTTTATAGAAGATTGAGGTTAGGTGATGCTCTCTGATGTTGCTCACTTACCTTTGCTTGTCTCGCGGCGATGTTTCTTTTTCGTATTTCATCGTAGTCCACGTCAGCCATTATTTTAGAGATTAATATTTACAAAGGTGGCGAAGATTACGAAATTTTTGTCGTTTTAGAGAGAACGAATTTGACGAGAATCGTTTAAGCTTCTTATTCGAATTTTAAACGGTCACCGTCACCCTGTGCATGCGCAAATCAAGTTTCTCGAGAGTACGACATCTATCACTGATACAATGGCTACGCTTTGTATGCGTACTTCCTAGTTGTAGCTTTCTCCTGCACGTGGCGCTGCTTATTCTCTTGCGTTATTTTTATTGCGCAAGCGCGATGTCGGCAAGATGTACTCGTACAAAACAATTGATCATTTCGACACTGGATTTGTTTTAATGTATATATTATTGTAAATAATTTCAAGACAATTTATACGCTCATGAAATGTTATCATTATTACTCGGGTGCCTGTATAGCATCGCATGAGTTAAAACAATTCATTTATTTGATGGCCTTGATTCGTCCTGTCATTGCCTACTGATCGCCTTGGTGGAATTTCGTTCTAACAGGTGTAATATTGTTTTTCAGTTCTCTCGAGTACGGCTTCCTTAGCATTTCCGCAACGTGTCCCATTTGAATGGTACAATCGGGGTGCAAATTTGGAGGTAGAAGAGTACATTCCCTTTCGAATATCGATGCCAAGCCTTCCAAGAGCTCAACGAATCCCATCGAAAGGGCGGCTCGTCGGAGTCTGTTCAATTCCTGCAATATATGAATAGACATGGATCATTGAATTTTTCAAAAAAAGATTGTTGTGGGCATAAACAAACGCGCAGTTTGATGATTCTCTACCTTATAAAAGTTTTGTGTTTTTTCCGGCAATTTTCTCGCATGCCGCAGTATTTTTTGTATATCCGATTGCAGGCCTACTTGTCGAATCCAAGAGGGAGCATTCTGCGAGTAGCTTCGCTTCTCCGCGGGTTTGACAGGGAAGCTAAACTCGCCATTTTTGTTACTGAGGCCCTCCAGCGGTCCTAAATGACTGAAATTGCCGAGCCAGGGAACAACGTCGAGTCCGTGATCAAGCACAGTGAGCATCAAGTTCGATTTCTTCTTCGTGTCCGCCCACGAATATATGAACCCGTACCAGTCGTCGTTTAGCAAACAAAGAGCAGCCATATTTTCAACCTTGAGAGCCCCGTGTAACAAGACACAGAAAGAGGGCAATTTGCCCTCGTCACCATTGTCTTCATTTTCCGAATCATCGTCCAACGTTACGCCCTGCATACTTGGTGTCTTTTCCGTCGGAAGCGGGAGTATTAGGTGCCTCGATATCGCACTTGGACTCCCGACGTCCACGACTGATATGAAGCCGCAAATCTCTATCGTTTTTGATATTGTCAAATTGGGCAGAAGCGTGAAATCTGCCTTTTTCGTGTACGGCTGAGAAAAGACGAGCATACGAATTTGCAATCCTGGTCATAGGGATCTAATTTTATTTAGAAAATAAAACTGGTACTCACCATAGGTGGTGGTGATAGAAGTATCCGTGAACCCAAATTTCCACACTTAAGATAACCTTGAAAAGGCACATAGTTCGTATCGACCAGCTTTTGGAAGCAATTGGTTACAGAACTTTTGGAAAGGTGACCTTCAGGGAAAATCACCCCACTGTCTCCACCTGCGAGCTCAGCGAGACGGTGGTACAAAGGCAAACCAAATGCTAGTCCAGGATCTTGAACAGTTGTGCAATTAATCATAAGAATAAATTAGATACTTTGTAGTGTTATTTCCTAACTAAACATCCAGGGTTTCTAAAGACTTCAGATCCCACATCGTTGCCTTCCAATGTAGTTGTTCGACATTACCCTAGTCAGCAATGAGATCAAAGTCTAAATTCTGTTAAGTCTTATTGTAGGATGCATAGATAATTTTCAAGTTTACAAGGAACTCAATCGTTCAGCGATAACTTTTGGATCACTACAATGGCGTACTTTAGTATCTTAAATGTTGCCAGGCATTGCCAAAGCCCTAAATCTTATTCTACGGTAAATCTATTCACAATAAAATGATGCAAGTAATCGTACCTTGAGGATCGGCGATGCATACTATTGTCAGTTTGCCTGGATAGGGAAAGGGTAATGGAAAGGGATTGGCCTCTCTGCCGTCATTCAGCGAATTTAAGGAATCGCCAAGCGACATGGGTCCAATGCCAGGATTGCCATCCGTTATAAGAACAACCTGGCAGGCGGTAGAATTTCCCCATTCTGCCATAATTACATTGTTGACCCCGTGCAGCGCAGTTTCTATGCATGTTTTGTCGCATTCCTCGATGTTCTGCAGCTTCGCCCTTATACTGTCGTAATCTCTCGTGAATGGACATACGACTTCGTATAGCGAAGAGAATACTACCTATGCTCCAGAGAAAAATAAAGTTCGCGGTTACGTTTTTCTGGCAATCAGAAAAAGGGAGTGCAAAATTAAAATCTATCAGACAGACACTCACCAGAGCGACGAATTCGAGTTTTGAATTGCTCTGGAGATAATTGAGCAGTAGATTTATTCCGTGGACTGCGAGATTGTGTCTCGTCAACTGTTCGCCTGGCAAAACATCGTTACTAGAAAATCCCGCGACGGGCCGTCTCATTGACAGCGATACATCTAAGACGATGACCGTCGGCATTTTTTCTCTTGCTTAACGATAAGCTATTTCATTATCAATATAAAAAACGGACTTTTTCCACACTTGTATCTACATTTGTAGTCAAATAGAGGTTATGTGTGAAAAATTGAACGGTGAATTGTTTACATCCGCATTGCTGAGGTAATCTTGTCGAGTGAAGCTTCTAATTCTGCCGAGCAACAAGAGGGGTCGCGCCTTGTATCATCCATCGTTAACGAAGATACCTACGAACCATCCGATGTCTCTTCGATCGCAAACAACGCATACGCAGTGCACCTGTTGACTGTTTCGAACTTACAAAGGCCTCGAGTGATTGTTCGGTCTTTATCAGAATCATTAACATTATTTCGTAACATTTTTCTGCGCAGTTTATCTACAATCTATCGACCACTGTACTTCACGAAGTGTTGAAGGATCAGACAAAGCTACTCGGAATTTTTAATTTGCAAATGTACGTTTTAGGAGCGAGGTTAACTGTTCTTTGCATAAAAATAGACTAAATTTTAAATATTCATTGAAGTATTTTTATTTGAAAAAAAAAAAAAAATAAATAAATAATTAAAACGTTTATCGCTTTGACGAAACATCCAAATAAAAGGGGAAGTTCCAAATTACAGCGTAGAAATCGCACATTGCAACTTATCTTACGATTTACACGGATAAAACTACTGGTAACCTTTAAGTCCATTTTTTTCGAAACTATATTTTTCTAATTAATGGATTAAATTAAATAATTCGTTTGAATAAATTGACTTTTTTAAAGGTATAACTTTATTTAAAAAAAAATCAAATACTTATACACATTGTTCACTATTCCTCGACATCTAATGAAAGCATCGACTCGAAATTTGGTGCACTTATCACTATAATAATAATTCAGTCTCGATTGGCATTTTTCTACTTAATTTTTGATTCAATGATCTGTCAAGATACAAACGTTTATTTTTCAAGACCGAGAACACGTTAACAAAAAAAAAGATCGGCAAAATTGTATCCATTATACATACCAAGAAAAATATGTATTTTCCGTGTCAGTGATGATTTATCTTTAGTTAAGATCAATTTTAAAAAAATCTGGTATAGAACTTTGTTAATAAACGTAAAAATCAATCCGAATAAAAGTCCAAACGATTTGTCCAATCTTGCTTATTCCTAAAAATCAATAATTTTCAAAAACCCTAATTTTTGAAACCTTTAACTTTAAACCTTTTAAGTAATGGGTTTAAAGAAACCCCTTGAAAGATGAATTTCGCTACGCATTAACCACGAAAGCGACAAATATACGTTGGGATCAGGGAGAATCGGGTGAAGAATGAATATACAAAACGCTGTTCAATTTGATTGTATGCCATATTTTTTATTTTCTAACCGTATCAATATAAAATAGATAACAAAATGATCAATGAGTCAAACTCGGCTTGAACGTGGTATATTGCGGTGGCTTGTCCTTCCTGTTATGAGGCTTCAATGTTGCGAGGCGCTCGGGTTTCAGAAACAGCTGCTCCCCCTGCACAACATCGATTACTCGGAAACTCAGAGACCAAAAACGGTTAGACGTACAATAAAAACGTGCTTGAGGGGAAACGAGCGCTTTTCTTTTTTTTTTCCTTCTACGGCATCATCCAGGGGCACTTTCATTGCGAGGGATCATTTAGAGTATGCATAAAAGGTAGAATGCACATTCGGGAACAGTGGTCTGCACTTTAATCCATCATTTTATATTACAGAGTTCGAGCATAATCTTCGCGCTCATTAATAAGATCTCCTTTCGTTTTTCTCACTCGTAATACGATCGACAAAGGTGGGCAAAGTTAATCGAAAAATTAACGCCGTTAATCCTTAAAGCGTTAGTCCCCAAACATTTAACGCGAATTAAAGTTATTCTTTAAAAGTTAACAATCCATATTTTTCAATTGCCGATTATCTTTATTGTTGAATCGTATCCAACGTTTATTTTGAAAGTTAACCAATCAGATAATGATTTAATAGTTACATGAATATATAAATATTTTATTACAAAAAGTATGGATACATGATACTGTATATATATGTGGACGGATGCGTCCTCTTTATACGTCTTTCAAAATTGTCAAGACTGAAAATGTGAGCTTCGATTATCGAAATTTCAGGTAAACACAATTTCCAGTCATACATCAGGTTTTCTTTTGATCCTTATTTAAATACAACGTAATCTTTTAAAGATTTTCAAAGATTTCAAATCTCCTCCTATTGGCAGTTAACGTTTTGATAAATTCAAGGTTTTGAGTTTCCGTTGTGTGTTCAAAAAAACCAAAATTCACACAACGCGAATTGAACTAATCAGCCTATCGTCAGCCTCTTATCGTATGAACGTTAGGCGTATCACGAAATGATACCAAGACGGATGCGTATTAAGGTAGATCGTTAAAAATAACACGTTGAAAAAACTGTTTTAGCGAGATGATCTTCAGGTAGGTTTCTACCTCGAAACTTTGAAAAAAGAACGAATTTTTCTTTTTACATTTTTTGGAAGTTAATTTATTAAAGAATATTCTCTAAAAATAGTGCAGATATCGTTGATTAAGCGCAAGTTAAATTTGCTGTGTTTTTTCTTTGCAAGGACTTTGGCAAACAAGTTTATCTCTGAATTACTTTTTTTTACATCGCTTGGTACTAGTCCGAAACTATTGAACCGATTACTATTAAATTTCGACCACATATTCTGTACCCATATAGCAATGGAATTAGAATTATTTGAAAATTCTGATTTTTGATAGTTTTTTTTTTCAATTTAACTCCAATTTTAAATCGTTAAGGAATATATGAACTTCGTTAATTAACGATTAACGGATTAACATTTTTTTGCCCATCTTTGGCAATCAAGCTATGTTCAATTAACTCGTTAATTGCGTTATTCCAATTATAATATTCGCTTCGAAGAGCAGAGTTCGGTATTTCCGGTTATTTGTCGTTTCCGGACACACCTCCCATATTTTTCATTAACATTATAAAACGGATCGTACGTGCGAGCTCTCAAATCGACGTAACGTTTTCGCTTCGCGTTAACTGGAAGAAACATCCGTAATTTCTACACATTTACACAATACATTACGCGTACTCGTGTAACGTTACATTTGGAAATTTCCAACGTTTCATCGACATTGCGCGCAAATGTAGCCAAAGTATTTCCATATCGATAATTCACGGTCGCGACGCGGTACAGAATTTGTTTTTTTCACTACAACTGTGATGGTCATACATTCGATACGTATTAAGGTAGATCGTCGAGCGAGCCATGAGTGACTCTCGGTTGGTCGACGATTGTGCCTAAGTTTTGCCCTTCCGTTGTTGCGTGTTGAGAAACGATGAATATCGGATTTAGTGAACTCAATTGGTGAGGGTAGATGTTGATAAATTAATCATTTTTTTCTTACAGTATAGATATGTACAGAGTGACTCGAAAAAGAAAAATTTTGACGAAAGAAATATTTTGATGCTTGGTATTAAAGTCTATGCGAATCCCCGAAGTGTTTGTTTAACGATCTTTTTCACTTTCCGAGAAAATAAACATTTTACAAATTGTTTCTTTAGAATATATACTTTTGCTGTTTTTTTTAAAATAGTTATTTTGTTTATACAAAGTGCATGTTTCAGCGATAAATAAATGATCTGACCATTGATATACTTTGAATTTTTATCGAAGTTTTGCAAAGTGGATTCGAGAATGTCAACCATTAAATTTCGTATGATAAAAAAATACTTGTACTAATCTAAAAATAAACTCCCAATTGTAAAAAATAAATATTTTTTATTTTATTTCTTGCGTTTTTATAGTCATTTGTATTTTCTACGTTTTTGATAATGTTGCTACGAAAATCTCGGTTTAAAAAAATGAGTTCGAAATTTTCGAAACTGTAGTTCTTTATAATTATTCTCTTGGAACTTTTTCAAAGCTATTAGAGAATTCTTTAGACTAGTAAAACTTTCTTTTTTACTGTACAAAATTCCGTGGTTGACGATGTCGAATCGATGTTTTTCCAAACCATATTTTTATAACTATGAAAATAAGTAGTATCGGTAGAAATATAAAATTCCAGAAAGACGATAAAAATACGTGTTTTTCTTGAAAATAAAAAAAATAAAAGATCGTCTAACATACATATAGGTGATTCGATCAGTAGTTGATACTAGCCGTCTCCATCGGAAGAATGTCGTCAAAAACGGTGAGCGAATTTACGGACGTGCTACCTTAAAACGTAACGAACAATTTGAAAGATTGCATTATTTTGGTCGACGTGTAATATCGCGAGGGTTGCTTATCGCATCTGGGATAGGTCATCGACGGGTTTAAATCGCACACGCTTTCCTCTACGATTTAAGACAAGCGATCGGAGTAATCCCATCCAAAGTATCCTCGTCGTACACAAATGCGTGGAGAGCAGGATCAAACGAGACGGAGATGTTTTTTTTTTGTTGTTTTTTTGGATGTTTGCAGTCATATGATCATGCTATGTGGATAATATCGTACGTAACTAATTTATACTCTACGTTGCATGAGTTTCGCATCTATCATTCGTTTCTAGGGTGGCGAAGGGGTTGGGTTGGCGGATGGATGTTTATCGTAACGGGGTTTTCGTTCCGTCCTCCCCCTCTCCGTTCAGTATACAACGACCACTTCACGCGATCCTGCTCCTGCACCGGAAGTGGCGAAGCGGGCGCGGATGATGAACGTGCTTGGTTACACACTCGCACAAGTACACACACGCGCGTCGACTCGGAAACGGAGACGGGGACTTTGTGTCGGGAGGGCAAAGCGAATCCGCAAGCAAACTTGTCTACGTAAAGACGAGCAAAATCTCATTTCATTCAAAAATAGAAAACGACAGAATGGTACTTTTGTTTCCTCGAAGAGTTACGCGGAGCCAGAGGGCGACGCGTAGATGTGGTTTAACACCTTTTTTTTATTAACGCTTTCTTCATTCTTTTTTTCAACTTAGGCCAAAGAGAGTTTGAAGTTTGATGATTTTTCGTTTAATTACTTGACGGTATTCTGCGTGTTATTTCAATGTGAAAAATAACTTACGTATGAAAAAACCGTTTTGGCGAAACGACCTTCAGGCAGGTTTCTACTTCGAGACTTTGAAATAAAACGAATTTTTTTTTTTACATTTTTTGGATTTTGATTTATTGAAGAATATTGTATGAAAATGGTACAGATATGGTTGATTAAGCGCAAGTTAAATTTAAAAAGTAGTTTATCTCTAAATTACTTTTTTTTACATCGCTTGGTGCTAGTCCGAAACTATTGAATTGATAGCTATTAAATTTGAACCACATATTCTGTACCCGTATAGCGATTGACTGAATTAGAATTATTTGAAAATTCGGATTTTTACTACTTTTTTTGGCAAAAAGTAGCGGGATAAACGGACCATTTTTTTCTTCCTTTATTGGCCACCGTTTTCTTATTTTTGCATGTACATTAAACATTCTAGTTCAGTCGGTTGCTAGTAATATATCGAACCTAAAAATTCGAAAGATTTCTGTTTTGGAGAGTCCATTTTCAAAATTATACAACCAATCGAGGCTTATTATTCAAATGGCGTATTTCTATATCAAAAATGCATGAAATATATAATAAAAATATTTTCAATGTATTTCGAGAATGTATTTATTAAGCCGAACACGAACGCTACATCAATATATTGATTCATAAAAATTCGCATAAAAATTTATTTTCATAAAATAAAGAACATTAATTTCAAAATTTCATTCTCACAAAAAATGAATAAAAATAGGCTTTTATTTCGAGTGCCCAAAGAAGAATCCTGCCTTAATCGACCGAACGCTTTTCCCTCTGGCAGCGTCTTGAACGGTTTTTAAATAATTTCGCAGCAGTCGAATTATGAAAGGAAAAAAAAATGAAATTCTGCTCGAGTAATGATGCAAGTATGGTCTATGGGTGCGAAGATATTGGCAAACGGAGCATGGCGCTGTATTCGTGAAACTTTGGAAAGGTGTGTATCGGGCAGGAAAAGGGTGGTTATTCCAACGTGATATAGTACGAAGAATCAAGTATCTTTCTTCTTCGCATTTTTTTACGGTTTCACTGTTTTATTGGACGACTGTTTTGCATTTTGATTTTTTGTTTTTTTTTTTTTTTTTTTTTTTTTTTTTTTTTTTTTTTTTTTTGTTTTTTTTTTTTTTTTTTTTTTGGTTTTTCGTTTCTTTTTCAAGCTTTTGCTTTCTTGGATTCTCACAACTTATCTGACCTGCATCGTGTATTGTGGTCCGTGAATCGTCGGTTGAGGCTGGCTGGGATGATGATGATGCCTCTGATAATGCGACTGTGGATGGGCCTCGTGCTGATAACAGTCTTGCGGATATTGCTGAGTCGCGACTGGTTTCAAAACGTGATTGTTGTGCCGTTTGTCTTGGACAAATTGTTGGGCTGCCCGTTCCATCGTCTCGACACCGGGCAATCGAGGATCCTCGATCATCGCGTTCGAGGCTTTCGTGCTGCACAGGTTTCCATTTTAATAATCATTTTTAAAAGCTCTTTCACTCGTTGGGTTTGTAAGGTGGTGCCGGATTGGGCGAGGGACTTTTTTGAATAAATTTGGACAGGAGGATGTTAGCTTCCTTACCAGTGAACTTGTTGCAAAGTTGGTCCTGTTGTTCTTGCGAAACAGCATCGATCCGATCGTAGGAAGCACACGAAGCCCATTATGAAGATTGAGAGGACGGTAAAAACGGCAACGGATGCGATCACGAGCGGTATCTTCGAAAAATTACACACGTTTATCGAACCGAAACATTATTGTTCGTTTCAATCTTTTTTTTTTTTTTCATTGCCGTTTCATTCACCCAAATTCACCAAAAATCACTTCAAGTTACGTTGAAAATATATTTAAATAAACATTATTTTTTCGATAAAATTAAGAATTATTTTTATAGAACGTGGCAATCGAAACATGGTTTTGTTTAGGTTTGTTTGGGTTAAGAAACTAAATAATAAATATTATTTTGAAATTATTGTTATTAAAAAAAATGTGATAATTGTTTTTTGGATTTTTTTTTTAAACTAGCCCTACTAATTGTTATTTTTCTACTTTCCCAAACATTAAAGTTGGTAACAATATTCCATATAGAAATACACTTTCGAAATATTTCTGATTCAGATAGTCAAAAGAATAATTTTACAGCCAAGCACGGCGCATAAAATCTGACCAAATTTGAAAAAAATTTGTAAAAAATGCAGAAGCAAAAGCAAACGTTTTTATCGTTCGTTGTAGCAAATTTAAGTATCAAAAAAAGCTTTCGATAAAATTGCAGAAATGAAGTCTCCAACTGAAACGACAGTAGGAAACAAATGAGAAAAAATTTGTCAAGATCCGCGCGTTCAAAAAATTCTCCGCAAACTACAATAAGCCTCTAAAGATTTTTTTTTGTTATCGGACAAACACGAGACCCACCTGAGCGGGCTCATCGACTCGTAGCATGAGGGCTCGTCGATCGCTGCCGTGATCGTTCTCCACGATTACGTAATACAGTCTTTGATCCTCTTTGACGGTATGAATAAATTCGAGAATGGCAATGTAACAGTCTTCCGAGGCGAGAGGTTCAAGATCAAGTGCGCGATAACGTGACTCGAGTACTTCGCCAGCGTGGAGTCTCGTGTCGCCCCATTCCCAAGCAACGAGACGGGGCTTGGGATCCGAGCACAATTTAATCTCCAATCTCGCGGGACTTCCTTCCGTCGTGGAGACGACAAATTTCTCCGTGCTGGTCGGCTTCACCACCTGCCGGCCAAGAGCGCAAATATTTTCTCGATCTTAATCAAACTTTGACGCACAAACGAGGACTTGACTGTATATGCAAAAAGGCAGGGAGGAGGGGGGAATGCTATTTTGAAACAATATATTGTTCCAAAATAATTGAATTATTCTGTAACAATGCTTTTAGGGTTTCTCTCTTCCGACCCCCGCATTTAGGGAATTCAAAAATTGAATATCATTATTTAATTTCAATTATTATCGAATTATTTTTAATTGAATTATTTATATTTATATAATTTAATAATTATATATTTATATTTAATTAAAAATAATTCAATAATAATATTCAGATAATCAATTAATTTTATATAAGTTTGAGGTTTTATTGGATAGATCTTTCGATAAAAAAAGTTAGTCCAAAATGCAGAGGCGATTTACAAGTGTCGATCATGATGTAAAAGTTTTACAAATCTCTACTTTGATTATGAAAAAATTAACACTTATGATGATTAATTTTGACGATATTGGGCTGTGGTTGATTGAGGTTTCGTCAGGGACTGCACATCTGTTCCGAATGTCCACCAAAAAAATCCTGATTTTCGGTCGGTTGCTAGTGAAATATTAATTTAAAAATTCGAAATTTTGCTGTTTTGGAAATTCCATTTTTTAAATTACAACACCAGCGCAGATCCACCTACTAATCGAGGCGTTCTATTCAAATGGTGTTTTTCTAGATTAAAAGTGCATAGAATATATAATAAGAAGGTTTTTCATTTATTTCCAAAGTGCATTTATTAAGCCGAACGAACCCTGCATCAATGTCTTTATTTATAATCGTTTCAAAAAAACAATAAAAATAACCTTTTCTTCGGGAGCCCAAAATATAATCTTTGCATGTTACTTGTATTAACCGGAAACTCCGTTGAACGAAGAATGCACGATTCAAGAAAATATTGAAGGAAACGAATTACCCTCGGGGCACCGACGACCTGCAACGAGACCGGTGTACTCTTAACCTCGCGAACTTTTCCATTTATCTTGTTCGATGCAAGACATATGTATTGGCCCTGTTGGGAGTACGTCACGTTCGTCAGTATCAAACGTTGACCCACCCCACACTCGATCGGAGCTCGCCCGTCGCTGAAAACCTGCGCCCATCTGAAGAGACAAAAGAATAAACGGAAATATCACCAGCTCTCGTCGTTCTGTGAGATATGTAGGTTTTTATTTCAGTATTGTTTTGAACGAACCCAAAAAACACCTTGCTGGGGTGGAGTTTGAATTTGGTCCTAAATGCAAGTCTTGAAACTTCGAAATCGATAGTAGAATTCGATAGATTGATAACTGGGTCTTTTGGACACCAAACTTTTGTTCAACGAAACATTAGACTGTAGAAATATATTGATAAATAAATGTCGTAGAAAAACGACTTTAAAATTCGTGTAATTAAAATTAATTTCTTAATTTAGTGGATGAGGAATTCGTAAAAAAGATCATTAAAATTACAATACTAAAAATCAACGTTGCTTTTCGATCAACCCAATGTAACAAACTAACTAGGAAAACTAGGAAATAATGTTTCTCCATATTAGCATTAGAGATAGAAAATAGCGATCGGGGACGTTTAAATATAAATATCATAATGTTCCTCGTCGCATTAATATTACTGAATCACTGAAAAAAGATTCAGTCTTATCGTAACCACCCTATTACATCATCCAGAGAAAAATGGTGAAAAACTAAATTTTCTCTATAAAGTAATCGAGTTTATAGTCAAACCAACATTAATTTTTTGTTCGATTAAACGTTCGAGATTTTTTTCGCGTACCTGTACTCGGCTGATGGCATAGCGTCTGCGTGGCATTCGAACGAGGCTCCGGAGTAGAGAAGAGCCGTTGAAAGACGATCCGGCCCGACGGAAATGATTTTTGGTGGATCTAAGAAAATTAGCAAACGAATTAACAAACTCTTTTTTGTTTTTGGGTTGCGACACTGGAGAGTGAAATTAGAAAAGTGAATTTTCTAGACGTACAATTAACACTGATTTGAATGGTGACCGGAGCGCTCTCGCCCTCGGTATTCGTCGCGACGCATATGTAGACCGCGGCATGATTGCGAAAGATAGGCGAGAAAGATAGCGTTTCACCGATGCTGGCGACTTCCATTATATCCGAGCCTTTCGTTCGTCTCCAGAGTATAGACGCTGTAGGATTTGCATCGGCTATGCAACGAATCTCGAGTTTGTCACGACCTTCCTCTAGTTGGCCCTGGGGCATGCCCACCAGTTGCGTTTCCGGTGCGTCTGACCAAATTACAAAAACCAACTTGACTCGCAAAAACTTTTGCACTTTATTGCGTATTATTTTTCAGGAAGAGGTCCTGAAGCGAAAATTCGATACAGCCTTAATTGGAGTCGGTAAGGCAGAATTTGCACGAGAATTCGCATTACGGCCGTTTGATAATGCGATATACTTTTTTTTTGTTGATTAAATCAATTTGATGGAAAGACAGTCATGTTCGTCTCCCAATCTAATATGGTTTGGTCAAATTTGGTGAATTTCTCAAGATCCGTTTCGGAAATCAGTGGATACATATCTATTATCCCGATCGGCCATACCAACCGAGACACGGTGAGGGCCTGTAATCAAAACGTCACGATGACCCAAGAGACCATTTGCCAATTCCTCAATTCACCTGGATTCGACTATTGGAACATTAGAAATTCAATTGTTTACACTAGGGAATTTTTTACACGTACACGACTTTTTTGGTGCTTCGAAAAAATTTTTTGTTCACACATCCTGATGGGTAAAAAGGAATACCTAAATATCTGTACATGCACAGGGTGTAGGGCATTTAAGGAAACTCGTATAAGTGGCTGGAATTTCTCGAAAACAATTTTTTCGTTTTTTTTTTTTTCGTTTTAGAATCATTATTATCTTTCCAATCCTTTAGAATATTTTTTTTTAGGATCCTTCATCAATGGAGAACCTTATAACCCTTATATCCCCGAAATTTACCATTTTTTAAATATCGATATTTCTCGATCACGCCTGAATATTTCATATATAAATTTCATCGTGATTTGGAGGCATGTGCTGGTGAAAAACGATGAAAGAGTGTTCTCGCGTTACGCACGGGAAGTTTCTCGCAGCTGTCATGATTTCATGAAACGGGAGCGACGAAGAGCATGTTACACCATCCTAGGTCTTTCACTAGAAGCTTCCAGTGAACGCTGTCGCCTACGGCGAGGTTTTAGAAACAGCTGCGAAATCTTGGATTGATAGTGTACGTGGGGATAGACCATACATATTCCAGCAATGCTCTTTTACGCAAGGACGTCACCAGATTGGACGAAAATATCTACGACTGCATCAGCCCAAACTTATGGTCACATAGGTGCCTAAACCCTAATTTCTTGAATCATTGGTGGATCATTGGGATGCAGTCGTTTTAGCTCCTGAATTAAGAATGCTTTCGCTAATTATCGCTGATTCATCAAGTGACTATAATCTAGGAGTCAACCGATATCTCAATAAAAAAATATTATCTTTGAGAAATCGTTGAGTAATTCAATTTATACCTACTTAAAATCATATAAAACTTATACAATGTTTACTTAAGATACTTAATTGTTTGCTTAATACATACTTTTTACACATTAAATTCACAGGAAAACAATTGACATTCTTAAATTCAAGTTAAATATACAAAATATATAAAATTTCGAAAAATACTGAATGAAAAATAGTGAATCCTAAATAAAAACTGTTCTCGTTAATTTGAGAAATAAGTTTACGGTCATTGGAAAATTCATGGACTGCCCGGTGTATGCGTAAAAAAAAAAGAAGAAGCTTCATTCTATAATTGCGAGAAATGTCTTTGGAAATTTTTGGCAATGTCCCACGTCACAGCTGTTCGCTCGTGTACAAGCCCAATCTCACCCGTCGATAGGCCGATTATTTTCTTTTTTTTTCCTTTTTTTGCAGTTTCGTGCCAAAAGCTTTTATAGGCAGATCTAGAGACACACACATACAAACACACACGTGACACATGGGTAAAAGTTATGCAAAGGGTGAACGTTTGTTGGAGTGAGAAACGAGTATGACGCAATCTGATGGTCGAGAGAAACGTGGACTGATCAGGGAGGAAAAGGGGGGGGGGGGTGGAGATCGTTATACGTATGAAGGCATTTTCTTTTTTAAATATGTGTGGGTGGTGCGGGTTCGGAATCGCTGCAGGGAGGGAAAAATCGGCGGTAGCACTAGCATCGGAGGATACCTCGCGCAGCTGTCCATTTCACGTAACAATGATTTCAAAATACGCGCGAACGAACACCCGCTGACCCATTCACAATTTGAACTCCATTCTCTATTACGAGCGAGCACCTAACTATGTTCGCGCTCTCTCTCTCTCTCTCTCCGTCTCTCTTCTGATGACTCTCAAACGCGTCTAAAATACGACAGTTGAAAAAGTTTGATTTTCATGAAAATGTCGTGTTTATCGATGATGCTCCAAGCAATCGCGATGGCATTTGTGAAAAAGGAAAATAAGAATAATTGAACCGGAAAAGCTTCGCGTCGGAAAAATGTTGCGAAGCTTCGGTGATAGTTTTGTAAAATTATGGGTATTTTTTAAATAAAATACGTTTGTTCGATGTGTTTATTCACGTATTTTGATAAAAAAATAATAATTCTTTTTTCTCTGTAATAATGTCGATGAATCCGTGCAACATTTTTTTGAACCGGAGCGAAGCGTTTTTCCGCTCGAATGATACAGAATGTTTCTTTCCCGTCTACACTGGGCATAACGTGGAAAATTCTCGATAAACTTGAAATTTGCATGAAAATCGAAATTTATTTTCTTTCTCGAGCGAAAAAAAGGTTCGTTCGATTTCGAAAAAAAACGCACCGCGTCATCAACAATTTTACAAAAAAAAATATACCTTGACCAATTGGCGATTCCGCTACAAAATCTTTTGCACGTTGAAAAAAAAAGTAGGATTTGTCCGAACTGCGATACGCGAAGAAAAAAGAGAAAAACGTCAGGTTCGGGAAATCCGTGAAGGTGCGGAAGTGTTCGGTAGGAAAAATGGAACGTTGGATGAATTTCTACATCGTGGGTCCGTTCGATAGGCAATGTGCGTATGTCGGACCGGTGATGACAAATCGCGTATATTTTTTCACGGGATCACAACCAGAAGGGGTTTAAGGGTCGGGTGACGCAATTCGACGAACTTTTCAATTTGCACTCGCCGATCGAGATAGGGAAGGAGAAGGAAAAACTATGAAAAAAAAGTGGTTCGATTAATTCTGCTAATCGATTATCGTAGTGATGGAACGGGACAATTGGAGATCGACCGAAAGAGAGAGAGAGAGAGATAGAAAGAGAGGGAGGGATCAGCAAAAAATCGTTTTAGCAGAATGGCGTGTCAAACCGCGAAAATCTGGCATACCTATTGCCACGTGTACAAATATGCAGTCCATCAAGAGAGAGAGAGAAGGATAAAAAGTTCATTTTATTTTCTTTTTGACCTTTCTCTCGGTGTCACGGTGGACTGGATGCAATAGGATTGTTTTGTGCGTACGTGTGCACGCGTACATAAGCAGAGCTTTGGTAAAAGCTTTGTATCGAGAATGAGTAAAACGCCGCGCGAAAACAAATAACGAGGATTTTCTCGCGCCCCCGAAACCCCTTTTTAGCTTTGTGGGACGGAGTGCTCGTTGAACGGAAGAACGCTTGACAGCGGTACAACAAATTTTTTGGGTCATTTTGTAAACTTGGTTTCGTCCAATATTGGAGCAATGGTGAATGAACGGGTGGCGAATGATGAGTAAGAGTCCAATTGGGAAGCTTGATACGTGTAGCAATCACGTACATCGTTTTGTAGCGTTCGAACGTTCATGGAGGTTTGGAAACGGTGGTCAAAGTCGATTAGTCGCGAGTATGGGTCGTCTAATGTCGTTATTTACGTAAGAACGTTTATGCAATTACGCCAAAGTTGGTAGAAACGAAATTTGAAAATTGGGAAACGATTATATTCGTTGAGTTCGAACGATGCGAACCGCAACGTGGTTTTTCAACCGATTCGTTTAATTACGGTTGAAATATATTTAAATTCGCTGTAATCAGCTTTCTCTATTGGGATGTTGAAAAAGTTCTCGCTGTTTTTCTCTGATAAAAAAAATGAATTATTTATTTTTAAAAAATAGTAAAAAAAACTGATTACTAAAAAGTAATTATAAGTTAGCCCAGTATTTGATATAAAAAAAAGTTATATAGCCCGTCTTATATCATAATTGCAACGTTATGGAGAATCAACGAAAAACCATTAAAAACGTACTCTGCCTCATCCTTTTTCCGTTGTCGTTCTTTCTTGTTTCCATCATCTCTGAGATTAAACTTCTCTTCTTTTGCCTGCCTTACTTTTTCTTTTATTTTTCGCTTTTCAATATGATATTCAGACGTTAAAAGAATGCTTACTAGCTTGTCGCGTTTACGGTCTTCGTGTTGTTTACTTTTAAGTTGACGGACGATTCTGAAAGAAAGTCTGAAAGAAATTCTGAAAGGAAAGGAATGAAAAGAAAAACTGGGAAAAAACCAATTTTTTAAAAATTCCTTTTTCGCAGGTAAAGAACTCACTAACAATTGTCCGCGAACCGAAGTGGACTGGTTTGTTACTAAGGCCAACTCGTCTGCGACGAGTCGAACTATTTCTACTGGTCTTCCGTACGGTCATATCTGCCCCGGATTTACCTTACTTCTTCGCTACCATGTTAAACTACACGCATGCAGTTCCGGACACTTAAATTGTTGAAAAACAGCGAGAACTTATTCAACCTCCAAATAGTCAAAATAAGTAAATAAGAATAGAAAAGAATATTGTTTTGTAACAAGGGGGATAAGCGAAGCTTCTCATCTCGTCCAATTCGGAGTTTCCAATTTGGGTTTGCCCGTGAATGTACAGGGACATTCATGGTAACACAAGGGGACACACGGATGTTCGTACACTCACATCGTACATCAAAGCGAACTTCGGTGCTGCTGGAGGTTGTCGGGTTGACGTAGGCCGGATGTATAGCCACGCATCGTATCAGTTGCCCGTATCGGGAACGTTCGGCCCGGATGTCACAAACGCTCTTGGTCGACCATGTTCTTGCATTATCAATCTCCGTAGCGTTGATCTGAGGCCTGAGTGTTCTAAGTTCCACGTCTCCGAGATACCTGGAAACGTTAAGAATCATTGCCGCAATTGGGATCCACATTGATGCCGTTTTCCATTCATGGTTAGTTATCAAACATGGAGATGGTAGTGCACGTTGCGTTGGGTCTGCGCGTGGATACACGTTTGGGATGCAGCTAATGACGTATGGAGATGTAGTACGAACGAACGTGCGTGAACACCTCCAAAATACCCCAACAATGGCCCTTTGGTTGACCCGATCCTCCAGACTCGGTCAGACCCCTTCGCAAATCCACCCAAGCCACTCGGTCAAACCACAGGTATATAATTTACGGAAATTCCTCTCGGAGATGTATATACGTATATCTGTGGTGTACCGGTAGGACCTCTTGTCTTCCGGAAACTTAATGTCGATTGGGAACACTTTATACGTCTAACGTTAAAAGCTTCCGAAATCGTTGATCGTTAATCCCTGTTAAACGACTGTAGTTTTGAAACAGAAATTAAGGAATCGTCTCAGTGTGACCCTTCGAAAAATCACTGATTTTCGCGATTTTTTTTCAAATGTTGTAATAAACTAATCGGTCTGGTTTTATTTTTATAAATAAATACATTCATGCACAATAGAAAATGATTTTTTTACGTTCATTTATTTAGTATATAATAATTGAATGAATTGTTAAAACGTCGTCGATTTTTTTTATGTGTGGAGGGGTGAGAGAGAGAGAGAAAGTCTTTTTGCTTAATAACTTCATAATCTGCAGAATAAATAGAACGAAAACAAACAATTCTTTAATTATCTAATTTTATAGGAAATTAAGTGGTTTCCAAGTAAAATTTTACGACGAACCTGATAGTTTCGACAGAAAAGTGAACCGATCTTGAAATTTACTACAAAGCCAACTTCGATCTTGAATAACTTTCGAAAAAGTAGGTTTATCCTAAAACGACACGTTAGATTTTTTTCAGTGGGTTAAATTAACTATAAAAAAATGTATTGACCTCTGTTACCTGTTTATTTATAATAGTATCAGGGAATTAAAAAAATTTGGGCGATAGAATATATGAGAAATACACAATTGGGAGGACCTTTAGATTGCAAAATTAAAAAATTCACCTTATTATTTGAATAAACCTCATAAATCCAGTTCTTACGTTCACGTACGACAAACGCCGCGGTACTATCTCTCTCCGGAGAATCACAAGTATAATCCTCAATTTGAATATGAAAACCTCCACTTTAATTGTTCACCCTCCATCATTTCGACATTCGCATATTCGCAACGCGAACCGTGTTACATCGTATAAAAATGCGTGCAACCGGAATAAGGTTAATCCCCGGAAGTGCACGAGCTCGAGAAGCGGAATCAAGAAAAACATATATATATATATATATATATATTCATGCATATTATTCGTCCCCGGAAGAAAAAAAAACAACCAAGCTGTGTGAATAATTGCATGGGATTGTTCCAGGATGCGAGTGGGATCGAAACCACCTCCCGGAAGACCCACTATCATACGTTCCTGCATAGGTACACAGGTACCCGTCGTATGAGCTCTAAATCGAGAGGGTCGACTCATCTACGATGGGAGGACAGCTGAGGCTCCCGAAACAGCGCAGCTGCGAAGAATTTCAGCTGTTCACCGAATCGACGAAAAAGTCGATTTTCGGCAGTTTCGATTGTCCGAGTTTCACTTATTTTCCGAAAACGACGCTTGGGTACGAGTTTTATTTTTTTCCGCGGTTTTTCCATCGCGTGTGTACGCGTTGCGGGAAAATAGGATAGGACTTATTCATCAATGTGCGCGTGTGTGTACGTGTGCCGTATGTCTGCGTATATTTGTGGGGCAAACACGCAGGGCGACCAGAAGAGTGGGAGGGGGTTGGTGAAAAAAAGAATAAAAAGAAATTCTCTCGGCTTGCACGATTCGCACGGTTCTGTGCTTCTGAAACAGTGCGATACTTCTCTCCGCCAACGATTCCTTCTTGTTTCTCCCTCGCTCACTGTATAAACTATGGTGTTGTTACTCCCGTTGAAACTGGATCACAAAAAAAAAAAACAGGCAATCAAACTTGTTCTATGCTTTTGTGGGCAGCTGGGAGAGTTGGTAATTGTTTTTCTTTTTGTTTGTGTGTGTGTGTGTGTGTGTGTTTTTTTTTTTTTTTTTT